>CAJQUW010006278.1:0-181722 GCA_907163375.1 Prostheceraeus crozeri | reverse complement strand
TATCAAATGCAAGGTTAGCATTAATATCAAGATCAGCAAGGTTAGAGCACTTAAGCTCGATAGAGCAATGTGCAATTCCTAGGTGTACAGAAAATCAGACAGGGAAACATATTTTGCAACTTAAATCATTCTTGAGAGGGAATGAACGGGAAGAGCAATCTGAAGAAATACCTGCTGCTTATCTGAACAATTACTTGCGACTTTTTTATGCTCAAGCACGAAGAAGAGAGTGATATAAGCAATTATCTAAATCTCAGCAGAATATAATGCGAACCAGTGCGTCAGTGTCACGGGAATGAATTTCATGCATGAGAAAGGTATGACAAATGAAGAAATTGCGGCTGTTACTAGCCATAACTCAGCTTCACGGTGCACGGTACAGTCGCACAACCGATAAACAACTGAAACGTGCCCTCAAATTACCTACATTGTTACTGTGTAGCATCATTGCGGTCCGATCTCTTAGACATTGCATTCAATTGAGATATTCGGACAGCAATGATATCGTCGTTGCCTGTTTCGCAGACATAGAATTCAATTAAAATAGCCCGCATTTTTAGATATAGAATTCAATAGTAAAAAGCCAGGCAGCAATAATTGTTACCCACCTTTTAAATTGAGTCCTTGTACATTTATTTCAATCATCCATCGAGTAATAATGATAGAAGCATAGCTTATGCGCGCGTTCCGTATGAATCACAGTAGCAATGTAATTGCGGTCCGATTTAAAGAAGGCCACAATCATTCATTGTTGCCCTCAAAAAAAACCCATGATGATGTTATATTGATTGCCCTGCGACATTTTCCATATCATGGGAGATTACTTTTAGCACAGATTTAGAGGATAAGTCAATCATACCATTCGGTGTAACATTCTTATTTCTCCCTGTCTCTGTTTGTCATTAAATTCCTGAAAGTACTTTCTGTTTTCATTCTATCATTCTTTTGTGTCATGACTGATGATCCTCAAAAGTCTGAACACAGCGCAAATTAGAACCTTCATCAACTTCATTAGTGAAACACAGTAGGTGAAAATCGTGATGCGTGCTGGGTGTGAAATGTTAGCGACATGATTGGCACATCATCCCTCTCTCCAAACTTTTCAATTGATTTCAACATTTTGTTTTTGCGAAAATGTTGTCTCCTCTCGTCAGAGTACTTGAACAGGTTGGCACACATGAAAACATGTGCCAATGTTTTTGGGAAAGCCAAATATTTGAAGTAGTGAATTTAATTGCAGATAAAACGATTGTATTATCAAGACCAAATGAATGGATAATATGACATTCTTGAGAAATAGGAAAACAAGCTTACTGTACATGTATGTACAACGGCAAGTTACATACCCTATTAGTACAGTGTACCAGGCTAACCCATTTCACCGTGGTGATGTCATACGACTCTATCTTTCTGTCACGTTGAGTTTCTACATGTCTCTGATAACCAATTTAAATTCAATCAAATTTAGAGGCATCGAAGTTTGACCTCTATTTTAAAGTACTTTTCAAAATATGGAATTTCAACTTTTCAATCAATTCAAATAAATTGGTGAAAATTACATAGTACATCACTAAAAGTTACAGTTAATGCATTCACTCACTTATGTATCTGTGATGTTGCATTATGTTAATAATGGCAATAACCTTCAACTGCTGCTCATAATAAACTTTATAAGTGTCAGTTTTAAGCTACTAGTAGTTAATCAAAAGTCAAATGTGAACAGGTTGTCATGCCTCACAATGTGATGTGTTCATGGTTGGGGAAGGCTGGCTCGCGGGCCTTGCGGGCTTGTGTTTATAGCACTGAAAATGCAAAGAATATTGATCTTTGATCTTTGTAATCTTCAAAACATCAAAGCTATCTGAATGAAAATTAGTGATTGAATTGCGTCATAATTAGATGCTTGTGACTAATGTACTTTAATTATTTTTCCTCGTTGCTTCGGTTGCAGTCTTAAATGCTCCTAAAGTCTGTCGGATTGACTGGATTATTGTGCATGTCTAATTTGAATAATGTGAATGCACGCATATTTGGATAGCGCGCTATGTTTTGAATTTTTGTTAAACTTCAGTAATATTATGGGAGATGATCGAATCCGATTAGTAAAAGAAATAAGTGCCGTTCTCACTATCTATCATTCTAAACCAATTTTTCATCAGTATTGATTTTTTGATATTGACAAAATATTTAAAAAAACAGATTCTTTTAGAACGTAATTTACAAACCCTAAAATCACATATAGCTATGAAAGAAAAAAATCATGCTTTTTCGGCGGATGGGCCCGGCCGCGGTGGACTTCAGGCTTCTATACCGTGGGTGTGCTTGGCCACGGTAGACCTCAGGCTACTATGCGGAGTGTGAGCCGGGCGGCGGTAGACCTCAGGCTACTATGCGGTAGGTGAGCCGGGCGCCGGTGGATTTCAAGCTACTATGTATAGTAGGTATATATATATAGTATATGTAGGTATACCTTGGATTAGCTTGGCCACGCTAGACCTCAGGATACTATGCGGTGTGTGAGCCGGGCGGCGGTAGACCTCAGGCTACTATGCGGTAGATGAGACAGGCCCCGGTGGACTTCAAACTACTGTATATAGTAGGTATACGTATAGTATATATAGGTATACCTTGGATGAGCTTGGCCACGTTGGACCTGAGGCTACTATGCGGTGTGTGAACCGGGCGGCGGTAGACCTCAGGCTACTATGCGGTAGGTGAGCCGGACGGCGGTGGACCTCAGGCTTTTATGCGGCGGTTGAGACGGGCCGCTGTAGACTTCAGGCAACTATTCCTCGGGCCGGACCGTGGTAGCCCTCAGGCTGCCATACCGCGGGTGGACCGGAATGAGCCGCGAAATCTCGGCCCGCATCCAACTCTGATTCATTCACTTGGATCAACAGTTGCCACAATTTTTCTGTCCCATATACTCATAACTAAGGAAGCTTAACATATAATATAAGGAAGCTTGATAGCTAAGGAAGCTATAAATAATGTGCACATATCTACAAAAATCTCCATTTGAGTTGTATTCAGCACTGCCTAGCTATCCCTGTGCAATCAAACATGCTCCCAACATTCTCTTAAGACACTTTCATGCGATAACTGATCAAAACATTTCGTCTACCATCAGTTTCCATGATATTCATCAATTTTCTAAAAAAGTGGAATTAAATTTGGAACTGCTACTTATAATCGCAAGATGAACAACCACGAGCGAGCATGTGCTAAATCATCTCTATCTCAGAAGACACAGCCATCAAACTACCGTTCTCAGACAGACCTGCGTCCTCCCAAAAAGAATCTTTTCCAGCTGTCACTGCTCTCGATGGTCTCTAGATATATTTCCTGGAATAAGCAGCATGGTTGGAACTGACCGGCCTGTTACTTTAATTAGACACATGTCCACCTTTGACGACATTTAGTTTAGAATAAATTGCTTAGTCAAGCATTGCAACATTAAGAGCATGTAGCAATTTGAAAGTACCTACGTGTATGTTTTGTAATGCAAGTATTGCGAACTGTTCATTAAACAGTTAAAAAGATGATTGCCTTCAACTTATTAATTAGTTCAAACCCTACTTTATCTCAATCAAAGTTTCCAGAATCACAAATTCTAGCCAGCATGAATTTTGGAAGCATTGTGTATTCCTAAACCAATATTTCATAAAATTATTCCATATCTTGAATAATTTCACTACATGGGATAGTTCATGTAACACGTGGAGCTTAGAGCTGCAATGAATAATGGATTTCAATGCAACGTGGGGCCTACTTCCTGAACATTTGACAGTAGATCGTGGATAATATGATAAATT
This sequence comes from Prostheceraeus crozeri, assembly GCA_907163375.1. Classification (NCBI taxonomy): domain Eukaryota; kingdom Metazoa; phylum Platyhelminthes; order Polycladida; family Euryleptidae; genus Prostheceraeus; species Prostheceraeus crozeri. Next base: position 177,907 of record CAJQUW010006278.1, on the reverse strand, counting down.
AACGGGCACGCGATAAATTTTGATTGACGTTGTACAGGGACACTCACTGAAATGAAAATTGATGACAAGTGTGGCGAGTTCATTGCTCCAGACGTCAGCTCGCGGTCATCATTGCAAAATCAAAAGATCTGAATTTAAACTGTAGTGAAGAGAGTTCTCAATTCATGTGGCAAATCACTGGAATGCCCTCACAAGTGAAGAAGTAAATCTTACCTCAGTGAATCACTTGAAGTTGCACGTCGCAGATAAAACATTTCGTAACTTCAGCACAGTCAATGATCAAATTGTTCATCCCGGAGCTTTTGTCGTTAGAAAAACTTTTATGAAATTGGAACTTAGAATTTGTTGACGGCTTATAGCTTTCTTGTTGAGGCGGGATATAAATATAGGCACATATTATTACGGTATCAATTTTATTATTATGTCAATCAGTGCCGGTTTGGATCATTATTTTGATCATCTGTTTTCAACTTGCTTGTGTTTGAATGACTTTGAAAATGCAGCTAGCATTATCACAAATTGCAAAGTAGGCCTACAACCCATTAGACTAATAAATAAGTCATTTAAGAGTATTACTGTTCAACGCAAAGAAATATTAACGTGCGAATAATTGCATTGTGTAATATTGTATTGTCATATGTAACTCTCGCTTATACGGAGTACCGGTAGGCTTCATGCACTTCATGTATGCTATGTGGGAATTGAATAATGTCTAATGGCATAAGTTGACCAAATAATGTCTGACGATCAAAGCCTCAACCAACTGGTATAGAGACGCCAGTCACCGCCCCATCCCCGACCGGTCGGTCTTGATGACGCCGGCTACCGGCCCTGATCAACAGACGCTTCCCGGTAGCCATCATTACCTCAGGTAAGTTAACTGTATTTTACACTGGGGGGGGGGAGGGGCTCCTTGAGCTTCTTACTTAATTCGTGATGCTGCTCCAAAGCTATAATAGCCATGACTTCATGTTTTAATGACGTTTTGTGTCTACATATTTGTGATAACTAGACAGCGACAATTTAGGTGAATCACCTAAAATAATTTTTTACCAAAATCACCTAAATATTGTCATTAAGACAAAAGCTTGCTATTTGATTAACTCATCTACATGCACTCATATTGGAAAACATTGAGAAAATCGTGGTAACGAATTACTTTTACAATCGGAATAATGAAGACATTGATGAGTGATTCTGGGCAGTGCCACATGTTTCTGGTCATAGTTTCTAATTCTTTTATATATATTTAGGCTGTAGAGTTTTATAGAGTTTACATTGCATTTGAAATGCGAGTAATTTTGATCTGTTTGATACATACACAATTGTCAATATACAATTTGAAACATACGTACTTAGTTGTTAATGTTTGATCTGTACAGTTGCTATAGCTTGAAATAAAATCGTTCCAAATCGCGATTAAATCTAGGTTTTACTTGTCATTTTCTTTTCTCTAATTTTTTAAACTTATACGCAGATTATTGTCGCGGTATTTGTTCACATATTAGTTACCGAAAATAAACAAAAAAATACCATTGCTCTCAATGAATCCAGATATTTTAATGGATTTTTGATTCACCTAAATAAACAACCTAAATTTGTAAAATTGTTCACCTATAAAAATCCCAAAATGACAAAAATATTCACCTAAGATGTCGTTGTCTAGTGATATTCAATGCAGACATCTATGATAAATAGCATAGATATATTAAATCATAGATGTCCCTGACCAATCTAACCTCAATGAAGCTTAGCTCATAAATTCCTGCATCAAATACGTTTTCATGCGATACTGATCAACCTACATTAGCTATATATATATCATTAGCTATTACACAGCAAATAATAGCCATGACATTTATCAAAGCCATCTACCATCAATTTTCAATAGAATCTCAACAAATCAACTTTTAGTCATTTTTACAAAAAAGATGAAGTTACTTCATTAATCAAAACAATCAAATTTTAAACTGAAACCCAACATCAGAACGAGCATACGCCAACTATGTTGCGTAGTAATTTTTTTGGGAGCAATATATCTGACAGTTCATTGTAATCTTTTGCTTCTCACAAACTCTGTCTAGACTAACCAACTTAGGTATTGATAGCTTTAGAGATTGTTCTAAAGCCAATGTCGACGAGTTTGATTACATCAAGATAAAACTCATGACATTGTTAATTTCAGCAATATTAAGTTAAATAACCTGTCCTGATAATCTCGAGCAATTGTCACGATTGTCAAGGCTGTCACTTATGTATGTCACAGGTTTTTGTAAAAATGTGACTTTTTGACAAGATTGCTTTGCAGAATAATTCTGGGAGATTTTGAGCAGCCACGGAAAAGAAGGAAGTTAGAGTGTCGTCATTAGCAAAATTAAGTATGTCTTGAATAACAAAATAATAACCAAATGTTCACTTTCAAATTCGTGATGAATGCATGAAAACATTCATTCGAAGATACTCAAAATGAAAGATTTAGTCAAATCCAGCTTTGGCAATATGACAATTTGTTTATTCATCAGATCCTTCCAATGCTATGTGCTCAAAAACAAACAGTGATGACTTTTGCCCTTCCATGACATTGATTTCTTTTCTCTGCCATTGACTTTGCACAAAGTGTCTTTTTCTTGTATGTTATTGTTCTCCGACGTAATCGCATGAATAGAGTCCATCGATAGGCGTTGCGATCTTATGATGAAATTGTTGTTTTGTCTTGCCTTTATTCTTAAAGTCATTAAGGCCACAAATTGCTTCAACAATAGGACTCTTCATTTATTTTCGGGAAAACAGCCGCAGCTGATCACGGTATAGAGAATTAGATGAGAAATTCATAAAACGACATCAGTCGAAAACTGTGAAACCATGATAAACAAGACAGATGAAGCAGCGATCTTACGTTGGTTTCCAGGTTTCTTGAGAGAAGTTTGTCAGTTTGGTAATGCCTCTCGCAAAACAGTTTACGTGGCCCCTTGTGGGCCTCGCAATTTGACACGATCGCCAACAGTGAAAGTCGCAAAACTGTCGGATCGCCCATGGTCCCAATAACCAGCCATTCCCTTCGGCCGATCCACCAGTGAGCCACTGGTTGTCCGCCATCGGTCGGGATCCAATAACCAGCAACTTCCTACATCTTGCATATTATTGTAGTCAACATGACATAGGAATTCAGTGGTTATTTGTACAAACTATGAAAACTTACCAGACAATGATGATTTTCATATTACACGGCCCGGCATGGATGCGGATAATATGTATTACTCGAGTTCGGGAAAGAAACTGAAAGTCTGTTGGTAATTTGGCCTATATAGGCAACTTAAAAGACTCAGTGCGTGTTGTAGTGAATAGCGACCATCTCCATAAAGCAATTACTTTCTTATGCGTCCGACATACCATTCCTAGTACAGACCCGTTCATAAGTTATTGCGCCATATTTCGATGGCACATGGAGTGTTATATTACTGATTGATTGTCGTGCGCTCTTATGATTGCTTTCATCCAGTCTTCAAAATGACGTGACGCAGCAATGGAAGTAAAGGTCTCGGAAAGGGTGGCGCTAAGCGTCATCGCAAAGTGTTGCGTGATACCATCCAAGGTATGACTGCAAAACATAGATGCAATTTTTTGTCAAAATATTCTTTGTGGAAATGATCGGTGCGCTGGAGATCCATCATGTTGGTGATAATTATGAGAACGACCGACACTCAAAACTCTATGGTATTCCCGTGAAACAACATTCCTGTTGCATCTTACAATAACTCGTTAGCCGTTTCCTCTGATAGCACTCCAAACCATTATGTTGGAAGGAAACTTGACCGGTGGGCGGATAAACGTGGTTATTAATCTGTCGCCAATACTCCTGTGAGCATAAAATCACCGGTTTGGATTGAGCTTCCATTCATCGGAGAAAATTTCTTCTCCCTAGAGACCACGTTGATTTTTGTAGATACCATCCAAAACGATTTCTGCGATGCGGTGATGTAATGACAGGGACGGGTTTCGAACAGCAATGCTATCAAACAGTGCCTACCTTCGTAGAGTTCTTTTCATGAAACCAGCAGATGCCTGATTACTCATAGTACATTCATGGCGGATGCGTCATGCTGTCCAAGTGGAAGTTGTTTTGGAAGTGCGAACAATTCGACACTCCATTCGCTTGGTCGTGATGCGAGGTCTTCCGTATCTCGAACGGTCTATGACAGTTTTCGTATCCTTGAACTTCTTTAAAAATATGTTGAACCGAACGCCGACTGATTTTCATTAATTTGACTATTTCTGTCGGTGTAATCTCATAGTTTGATAATTTAACAACTGAATTGTGTTTTTCAAGTGAAATTCGTGTCCATTTTAAGCTTTGCAAGTCAGTGAACGTGACTGTTGTAGTCTATCGTCGTAATTTTTACAATTTCATGACATGCGATTAGGACAGCTCTTCTAAAATCAATATCGTTCTAGGCGCAGCGATTTCTGAACGACCTTTATGTTGGACAAAGCTGACTGAATGTGTTCGATATCAGTGGCATTTTCAATCCTGTCTGATGTCATAATTGATAAAATTTCTCAGCAGCATTTCGAATTTAACCTGACACACGTTTTGTTGAGCAATAGATAAAAGAGTTCGAAAATTAGCTAATTTCTACGTCTTCTGAGGCGGCCGTAAAGACTTGTGAACGGGTCTGCAGTTTTCATCAACGAAGGCATGGATCCTATCGAATGATATACGTGGGTCAATATGACTTCTAGATCAATCTATCAACCTAACAAATAGATAATGTTACGGGTGATGTTTAATTATCCCCAAAACACAAAGTTGAGAAACAAAAAAAATAATTTGCTTGTTGAACATTCACTTTTCTTGAGGAGGAATGCAGGTGGCCCTCAGGAGGGCCGTTTAAGCGTTCACAGTCAAGTCACACCACTGATAATTGATTAAGTGCCTGTGTCCGTTCACTCCTTCTTCTCGTTCTCGCCTGTCTTCTCGTTAGTGTTTTGATGTTGTTGTTGATTTGCCGCCAGTCAGCGCATGTGCGCGAGCATGTATCGTAGAATTCTCTCTCCCTCTCGCTCCTCACGCCTTGCCTTGATGAATGCACGATTAGAGGTCCGCCGCGTGTGTCCTGCTGTTTTTGTAGGGAAGGCGAAATCGATAGTCTCCCATTCTCTTCCTTGGCCATTCGACACAGAAGGTTAAGACATAAAATACTAAAGTTGGATAAGTGCTCCGAGAAAATAATAAAACCTGAAAACTATCAGCTACACCCTACCGAAGATTAGCAAAATAAAATATGAAGCAAACTATTATTTACATCAATTGCGCTCCACGCTACAATAAACACTAATGAGAATTACGAAGCTACATTTCCGTTCTAGAGATTTTATAGTTATATATTTCTGTGCTCTCCACAATCGTGTCAGGAGCAGGCATAGCTATCAGAGCGCACTATGACATTATCGAAGCGGATGGCATTGAATTGCGTGTTCAACGTGAGTCCGTTCTCCGAGGTCGCTTGGACGCAACTGCTGCTATAGATTCTGTTTATTGAGTCGCAGCAGATATGATATGACCATGATCGCTAATTCAAACTTTGTTTTTAAGTCACTTATTACATTCATGCTGATACGTGCCTTCTTGTGTTGGAGTCACACAGTGAGCACCACAAAGTGACATGCCACGCACAATTACGCGTACTTACACATGACCCTAAACATCCGTGGCTACGCGTGACATTACTGCAACATATCTCGGCAGTTCTATTATATAGATTTTGCGTCTCATGTGCTGCATGTATCAGAGGTTAAACAATGTGATAGGACCTAAATTTCATGCTCAGGGAAGACAGAACATGCTAAGCGGTTCATCCGTGGTTCAAGCGGCAACGCGGACAACCGTAGACGACGCGCAAACTATAAACGCTCGCCCGCGCGTATTCATAAACATTCCCCATGTTTTGACAGCATTGCTAGTAGATCACGTGATTGCTGACTCTTAATGCAGCATATGCGCATAGGAGCAGGCCTATAAACTGCCCGTAACCTTAACCACGGATGCTTGGGGCGCTTCGTAATTACACGTAAATTACGCGTGGTACCTAGTGACCTATGTTGGTCACTTCAAGTTGGTCATGAAGCTATGCGGGGGAGTCATGCGGGGAATGGATAATAGCATACATGTGAATGCTGCATTTGTTAGAAAAAGAATGTTAAAATACAAACCACTCTATTGCATACAAACATCGATTACATCAGATAAAAAAATTAATTACTCTGTGTAGATTACTAATTATTACTTAATTACTCCATTCACAGAGTCATTTATGTTTACGTTCAGATGCATGTTGGATCATTACCACATTGTGTGTTGGGAAAGAATTGTTTTCCTTTTTCTCTGAGAATTGAGGAAATTTGGTACCCTGAAGCAGAAAATAGGTGTGGTTAGTGTATTTGAACAGTAGGTGTGGCTGAGCTTCTCAAATATCATGAATTGAAGAACAAACAATTGACACGACACTGCCTTCGCAGTTTGCGATCGGTTTATAAATTGAAATAGTTCTGATAATTTATATCAAAATTCCATTATAAACTGGAATTACACAATCAGAGTTCACAGAATTACATGAATATAAGCTCTCGCTTTGGTTGGCTCCGCATAGTAGCAAGTAGATAGGAAAGGACATTAACCCTCAGAGACCTGCGTTGGGTCCAGTGGACCCCTCTTACAAATTCTTAGTTTACCTGCTTGATATCAAATCACCAGGAAAGTTGATTTTAAGTGAAACAATGATGTTTGCGTGTAGCCGGTTGACATAGCTAATCCTTTGAGTGTCTTTCAGCCTTCTCAGTAAACACATGAGAAAATGCTGTGTTCCTGTAATTCAGCGACATTTAGCATAGTATCAATTGTACTAAGAGTCGGTTTTACGATGTTTACTATCGCCATATAGCTTCAGACACTTTTAATGAAATTGATTTATTCCATGCAGCATAACCCTTACATTCGACCAATTTTTCAAATTTATCCCTACCAATCGGAATTAGGCCTAAACTGAGCCGTATTTGCTACACTTTTAGTCTTTTACTTACTTTTTAGTCTCAAGACAACAGTGGAGATCTCAAACTCATCAATTGCTGCTGTGAAATCTTTGCCAACAGTCTGTTTTTAGTGTTGAAATATGAATGTAATGACGGCTTTCATTTTGAACATTGATTTATGCTGAGTTGGTCATGTAGGCCGACAGTCATGCATATTCTTCGAAAGTAAATTATTCACATTTTGCGATCTTCTAACAGAACCCACATGCCCGAGCATGATGTAAATATTGAATAAATGAATTCCACTCATTTTTCACCATCGTGGACATGCAAAAAATCATTTTTCATCTGATAGTAAAAAACTTTTATGGGAATTTTTTAAAATCCGCCTATCCACCATACTTTTACTGATTCAACTGAAATGAAATAACACATGCAGATTCATTGTCAAAAATGAAAATGATGATTTTACATGGGCATGAGCGGTCCTCAGCACAAATAGTGAAATAGAAAAACATGGCTTCGGGCTCCAGACCCCTCATGCCTCTGACGGTTATAAAGCATTTCATCACTTGCGTTATTCAGTTTGCTGTTCGTCTCCTACTTCTTTAATCTTGAAATGCTGCTACATTGCTGAGCACAGCTAGAAGTGTGCTCTCTCCTGAATATTTCGGCAAATATCAAATTAATTTGCATCCAGAAGTTGATGAAGATACCTGAATTTTTTTCTTTGTTTTTTCACTTAAATTTAATGACTTGAACTTTTGAGCCTTTGCAGCTTTTACGACTGCAAAGGAGTTCAACACTTACTTTTTAAATTGTAGAACATGGTACTCTATAAAACTTTGCATAGTAACGAGAAGATGGCTGTTAGTTAATGAAGATTACAAATTGCTAAGTACACAGTCAAGATTATTTATGTCCTTATGCGCGTTTAAAACACTGACTTTGTCTACTCCTTTGTTATAGGAAAATCTATAAGAAACTTACTATCACTCGCGCGCCATAATCATGCTTGTCGATAAATTTATTTGCATATGGAGGATTCTATCATTTCCTCTCCTAGACAATTCACGGTCACACCCTCTTTTATTTCTCTTGGACATAACTACTGAACAGAAATCAGAGGAGACAACACAGGCAATTCATGAAAAATTATTTTTCTATTTTAATTACTTACGAACTTAAACAGCAAGCACTCTGTACATTCGTAAATCCTTGATGAATGATTTTTAACCATTATATTCATAACATTATAGTGCCATTAACATCGAATAAAATGCTAGAAATTCTATTGGGCACCTGCGGGTACACATCCTTCTCTATCATCACATTTGTTAGAAGAACTGAATACCGGCTTTCAAATTCATGAGATATATTCATGATATTGATTTATAAGCATAAAGTTCGTAAATTTCAAAATCTTGAAAAATTGAAAGATCTTTCCTATTTTAGAGTTTTGAATTTCTGCTTGCAGTAAGATGACGAGTGAGCTTAAGTTTTAAATGAATACCATAGATTTCCGACTTTTCACTTTGTTTAAGTTAGTGAGACTAGAATGGACAGCAGCTGTTTGTTGATGGAAATTTCAGCCGCTAGTCATCGTCTATGCGCCACAGAATTAGATTCATCTGCGCGCGTCTTCGTTTTCCTAGAATGGAAGGGTTATATGTAACTAACCCTAACATCGAAATGGCACATCACAGAATTAGACAACTTGCTCCTTCTCGAATGGATAATTCGTGTATTGCTTGCCATTGGAAATGGCAATCAATAAGCTGTCAGCAGAGGACACCAGAGCCAGTGAGAGAGGCATGCGTGCTGTGATATCACTTTGCATACACCAAAACACACATCGTTCAGCTAATATTCGATTCAGTGTATACACTATGCAGTGTGGAATGCTGTTAAGGCGATGGTAAAATCATCAAGTGAACTAATTTTCATACGTCTGCTATTTTTTTGAATAATGATCGGAAAGGCCAACATTATGGGGAAAACTTGTGCGCAATGATCTGAATTCTTCGAATCTGAAGAAATTGTGGCAGGCAATCGAAGCACTTTGCTGGAACTCACATTAATTCTCAAGCGACGCACGACTTTTTTTCCTATCTATGTAAGGTATTATGAATTCCTTTTTGCCCACTTAGTAGGATCCTCGATGTGCCGGCGATTTCGAATTAATCACAATTCTATCAAACCGGAGCAGATAAACAAAATATCTAATTCTGTGATGCGCTTATTGCTACTGTAGATCTTACGAAGAAGATAATCAATGAAACATGCAACAGTTGCAGATTCTTGCTTCAAGGCGATTTATTGTAAGTTATTTTATCAAAATGCTCTTTATACATAAAGAGGAATGATAGTTATCGTGAATATTTTCAAAGTACGCTAATAAGACCGCTGCCAGATTACTGATAGATCAATGTTATATTCACGGAGATTTGTGACATAAAGTAGCGGCTCATTAAATTCGAGATGAGAGTCGTCAATGTCACTTTCATTTTCATGAGATCCTCCATCTGTTACATTTGATAACAAGTTATCGTCATTACTGAAAGATTCGTCCCTGTCACTGACTGAATCGTCATTCCATGTATTTTGTCTGGCATTTATTGTAAAAATCATGGAAGCTGTAGCAGCCACCTTATCTCAGGGACGTCGGTAAGGGGGGGGGCGATGAGAACGGCGCTCCCCCGTTTGCTCAAGTAGTAAAGAAAAAGCGGTTTTAAGATTTTCTTATACTGCATAAAATCGACACCACTGACCGTGTAGAAAATGTCCATTTGTCAGCTGGAACTGTTCTAGAAGCCCTCCAATCCGCTCCAATCTCGTTTGGAGACGCTTGTTCCATAAATCCATGTATTGGAGCTTGTGGAGCAGGTATGAAAGCCCTCCAATCTACGTCCACTGTATTTGTCGATTGAAGGCACTCCACCCCATTTGTCTAAAGGAATGGTTCTGGAGGCTCAACAATCAACCGCATTCGTCGGTTGGAGTCGCTCGCTCCATTGTCCACACACACTGGACTAGTGCAGCAGCTATGAAGACCCTTCAGTCCGGTGTATTTGTTGATTAATGGCGCTCCGCTCATTTGACTAAAAGAGCGGTTCTGGACGCAGCTGTGATAAGCACCATTGTCTGCAGGCGCAGCGTGCAGTGAATGAAAAGCCGATTTCACGAGGAAGCACATTGAAGGCCAATGGGAAAGCAGTCATGTATGAATCAAAAGATGGACAGTACAAATGAAGGTGAATTTCGCGCTAGTTTATAAGCCTTCCTATACGTAGATGTTGACATTTGGAGAGTATAATTTGATGCTGTGCATCATACAGTGAGTTTAGTTTTACACTTTAGTTTGCTCGTGAAGCAGAATTTTGATCAGATGCTCAAAAGCGATCCTCCATCAACTATGCCTCTGCATACTTACCTGTCAAGGTGTGTAAGACAGAATGCGAGTGCTCGTTTTTGATAAATTTGGCTTGTGATTTTGTAAAACTATTGTAAAACTTTGTAGGCTATTCACTTATTTCATGATTCTTTGTGCTGCAATCTTGAAAACAAAGTAATTTTTGGCCACACCGTTCGTATTGATCAAACAATCATTTGTTTTACGTTGTCGCTTTTATGTTGAATATAATGTAGGACAAAAAGATTCTAGCTATTACGAAAAAATGATCAATTTAGAGTAAATTCAATATTTCAGTTGACTTTGTCCTGACTTTCTCCCTCTTCTTCAATGAACCTGCAACTTTCTGTATATATATTTTGTAGCTCATAATCTTTAAATCCAAGAATATAATTACACAGTTCTATTCCACTACTCACTGACGCACCACTAATGACCGCGTCATCCAAAACAGTCGTGTTTTGGCCACGAAAAGTAAAGTAAAACTTTGTTATCCAAATAATCTTATGATCATCGAAAATACATGGTGAATAAATGTCATTCTTTGTGTTCTTTGTTAAGCTCTAATATTACAATTATAGCCTGTTTCAGCATGACAGACCAGATCATCAAAGGTATTAATAAATATATAATATAATATTATAATATATAATATAATATTATAATATATAATATACATTATAATAAGGTCGTTTTGCAAATTAGAAACTGTTTAGAGTGTGGGATGATAATGATATTCTGCTCTGTGTCCTGCTTTTCCTGATTATGCTAAAAATTCAATCTGCATTTGCATTGATGCGACAAATGTCACGATCCTGGTTTTGCACAACGGCACAAAAACGTTTATGTACAGAATTACATATTTTGCTTATCTGCTTCGGTTTGATAGAATTGTGATTAATTCGAAATCGCCGGCACATCGAGGATCCTACTAAGTGGGCAAAAAGGAATTCATAATACCTTACATAGATAGGAAAAAAGTCGTGCGTCGCTTGAGAATTAATGTGAGTTCCAGCAAAGTGCTTCGATTGCCTGCCACAATTTCTTCAGATTCGAAGAATTCAGATCATTGCGCACAAGTTTTTCCCATAATGTTGGCCCTTCCGATCATTATTCAAAAAAATACCAGACGTATGAAAATTAGTTCACTTGATGATTTCACCATCGCCTTAACAGCATTCCACACTGCATAGTGTATACACTGAATCGAATATTAGCTGAACGATGTGTGTTTTGGTGTATGCAAAGTGATATCACAGCACGCATGCCTCTCTCACTGGCTCTGGTGTCCTCTGCTGACAGCTTATTGATTGCCATTTCCAATGGCAAGCAATACACGAATTATCCATTCGAGAAGGAGCAAGTTGTCTAATTCTGTGATGTGCTATTTCGATGTTAGGGTTAGTTACATATAACCCTTCCATTCTAGGAAAACGAAGACGCGCGCAGATGAATCTAATTCTGTACGTTCATGTTCAATTATTCATGAAATGACATGCCATTTCCTTAATGCGCGACTTCTTAGTGGAAGCCTTACGGCCAGCCCCTTTTCAATCCTGGTTCAACATCTGAAAAGCTCCATCTTTTAAGATTTTCTGTTGTCGTTCTTGACCCTTCTGAACAAATCGTGCTTCCTGTATGATGTCTTGTCGCTATCGGAAAAATGTTCAGAGCAAGGGCGACTTAACTGAGACGGCTAGTATTTGTGCTGCAGCCAGTGCTGTGTATGGCTGCCGTCCCTTTTTGTCACCGCATCACAACTGACGTCATCACCGAGAATTGTTCGACGCGTAGCGAGAGAACTGCGCATCGAGTTGCAAATCGACGGCGCTAGTATCGATACGGGCCAACTTAAAAATTGACCGGAGTACACCTTTAAAGGGTTAATGCCTTACATAATTGCGCATGTAGTAATTTATCTCTTTCACTGCTAAACACGTATATCTCCGTTTTACCATTCATGCCCGCTGCGGCCAAGCACGTAGATTTCCTTTTTTGGTAATTTTCTTCTGCGATGCAAGAGTGACAAAGGAATTCACTCACCACGTGATGTAAGTACAACCCCTTTGGTTCATCTGCCATGATATTACGATGCTCGTCCAGGATGACTTATTTGTGGTGATCATCGTCGTTCTGCAAGGATCGAAATGGCATCGTCAAGTAGAGCACGAAGTCGTGCATATTCTGTGGAGGAAATTGTAGAAATAATTGGAAACTCTGACAGTGAAGAGGACATCGTGGAAAGTAGTGATGATGAAGACCAATCTGATTATGATACAAGTGCCTCCGAAGACGATATGGATGAAGATGAACAACCGGAAGATGCTCCACATGCAAAAGCTGGAGTCCAGCAGGCCGTAGTCCTAACATACACCCCTGTTCGGCTACCAATCCTGGTCCACGCGGAGAAGCGGTTATGAATGGGGAACAAAGTGCCATGAGGCATTTTCAGTTATTCTTCTCGGATGAGCTGTTGGAAACTGTTGTTCAGCAAACGAATTTGTACGCTGAGCAATACTTTGAAGGTCTTGAAACGCCTCTATTTCCACATTCAAGGATGAAACGTTGGAAGGACGTGACAATACCGGAGATGAAAGTGTTCTTTGGACTGACACTTCTGACAGGGATAACAGTTTCTGTAAAGTATAGTAAATACTGCTAACAGTATTTTTAACTGGACACAAAGTTGACAGTGTTTCCTATAAAGTACATGTGCATGTCAAATATGAATATGTATCTGACAGCATTTTTGGTTTTTGTTGCACCAATTCAGTGTAATTATATAAAAAAAATTTAGATTAATTTTTTTATTTAAATTAACTCAATTAAAAACAATTAATAATTTAATCCAAAAAGCCTTGCTGTTGTTTATATGGCATTTATTGCCCAAATTTTCGCCTACTCAGGCCGCTTCAGGGGTGAAAAGGAGGATATTCTACAAACACTTAAAATTTGAAATCTATAAGATGTTATGTTGAAATGGTATATACAGTATATAGATATAGAAGGTTATTTTGGGAAAGGATTCATACATAGAAAGTCAATGTCATAGAATTATTGAAAGATATTTCCATTACTTTGTGAAAAGGAATTGGCGATATTGTTCATTCTCTTCACGTGAATTGATGGTGGGTTGGAATTTCTTTATCAACAGTGCTTCACGAAGACGAATGTTGGTATTGTCGCTTTCATGAGCTAATATCTCTACTTGTACATTCTTGTTATGGCATTGTTGTAAATGTTTGAAAACTGATGATGTTACTTGTGTTGTGTGCTCTTTCACTCTGATGTGTAAAGTTCTAATTGTACTACCGATATAGGCATTTTTGCACTTGAGACATGTTATTTTGTAAATTATGTTTTTCTTTAAGCAAAGTTCATTGTTTTGAATTGGACATGAGGTAAGTTGACATTTTGTTTCATATTTGGTATGCACAGCAGGATGTCATCGAAAAATCGTGGGCAGTGAAAGAGTTATTAACTGATAATTTTTTTTTAAATTTTATTATTAACTTAAATAATTTATTAAACTGCGTTGTACTACGTATTTGGTTAGAAAAATATATTTTCAAACATTTCAGATTATATTTTAATTGAATAGAACGGATATTGCTTCATATCTGGCCATACGACACTTTTGTATTACGTAAGAATTTTCTGCTGAAGTGTGACTGTTTGGCCAACCATATATATCATTTAATTTCCCGAGAAATAAATTGTTTGTTTGTCATCCCTTTGCTAGGCCAATATGTGATGTCGTGCATTGAGGAAACATAATTGAAAAACAAACTAAGTAATTACTAACACATGACAGTCATGCTCTAGTGTCTGCAATTGTGTTTCAGGCGGATGTTGAACAGACATTCCAGCATATAGAACAGCGCATAGCGATGATTATTTACCTCTATATGACCCTCAGATTATGTGAATTACAGCAAACAGTACAAGGCAATTATTTTCTCAGTTAAATGTTTCATTCACAAGGAAATTGAGAGAACTCAGTCTAGGAGTAAAAGTAAATGAAAAACATCATCTTCATTCTAAGAATTTAATTCGAGAACTCTAAATAATATCTTGAAATATGTTAACTGATTCCAATCAGAAATTATCCAAATCACAACTACATTGTCCAGCTTTAATCGTGACACTCTTGTGTTATAATTGTGATCGCAATTACAATGCGCAATTGAAATAACAATTGCTGTATGTAGAAATTGTAATCAATTATATTTTCTGATGAGTAATTTGTAATTATAATCAATTATATTTCTAGCCATGCAATTGAGAAGTTTGCAGTCAGCACTGATAAATATTCATTCAACATGCAGCATAACATACTTTATTCTCCTCGTCAAAAATGCGTTCCGGTAACTGCTAACAATACGACATTGTGAAGTTTTTCTTACATAGATACCCTCACGAAAATTCCTCATGATTTTTTATGAGATTTTTACTCATATATATCTCATCAAATTTAATGCGGATTTGGAACGTTTTCGCATGAAACATCTCATCAAATTTCATGAGCTTTCTCATGAAAGTCTCATTAATTAATTAATTAACAGTTGCTTTTTCATACTTCTGAATTTATTTTTCTCGCATATAGTTATTGAAGCTTTCTTGGCCTAGCCACATTGCCCCAAAGCATTGTCATGCCATGTCCACAATGCTATTTCAGTATTCGCAAAAATAGACAGGTATTTATCATGATCTTATGTTCAACTGTGATTGTATATATGTCTATTTTCAACATCTTGCATAGTAATGATAATAGCAAAGTCAAATTATATAAATGCATCATTTCGAAAATGCTGTTGCACATCGCCATGATACATCCTATATATTTTTATTGTTATCTTTTATAGACTAACCTTGAAGATCTTGATCGATTGAATTAGCTTTCTTTCTTATGGTTATTTCCTTTCGCGGCTAGAATGCATAACTTACTACTTATAAGCTAATTTTCACGAAGACCTCATGAATGCTCATGATTTTCTCATGAACGCAATCAAAGCATCATAAGTTAAATATTTTCTCATGAGAATATCATGAGACTCATAATAATCTCATGAGCTCTCATAAAAATTTCATGAATCCGCATTAAATTTCATGAGTTCTCATGAAAAATTTTCGTGAGGGTGTGTACCAGGGAATATTGGTGACTTTTTTTAAAAGAGATCCAAGACGAGGCTGATTGATAAATCCAAACAATAAGACCCGGCAGTCATCTTAAGCAATTGTAAAGTAATTGAAATGTAAAGAAGAAATTGAAGAAAAACGAAGTTGTTTGTAATTGTTATCAATGGCATTGATAGAGATGCAATTCGTAATTGTGATCAAGCATTTCATGAGTAATTGGAACAAGTCTGTTTCATGAAATCTAGAAAGCAAAGTTGACTTATAAGTTGTCGCATCTTCTATAGCTTATCAGTTGCTACTTATTCTATGCATGTTTAATTAATGAAACTGATATTTCATGAGCATCGAGCGGGTAGTAAAATAGGAAAATTGTGATGTACAATGAATCATCGGTAGGGCCAAGCACAACTACTATTTCGTATAGCAGAAGGAAATATAATGCACTATGATCATTGTGTTGCATTCTTCAATGAAATTTGTTTAAATTTGGTATCGGTAACTGTAACAGCCTAACGTTAACTATAATCATAAATTGACGTATACCGGAACCGGATAAGCAACTTGCTGAAATGCATTTTAGACAAAGATGGATGTTACAAGATATTGCCACTACCAAAGTTTGGAAAAAATATATAATAGCATAATCTCGCTTTTCTGTTTGTTTAAGAAATGGATTTATCGTAGACAATCCATGTCTGAGAGTATAATAAAAAACTTTTCAGGAAAATTTCAATAATCGGATATTCAAGATTGCTTTGCATGACGTTTTTTAACTTTTTTTGCTTTGCAAATTAAGCTAGCCGTACAGCAAACATAAATAGCGGAGAACCAATAATCAGGCCTAGTTTTGCACTTTATATTCCTATCAGTGAAACGCATTCGTACAGTGAGCTCCTCACAAGCATCATTACTGCCTCCCTTCATTTGAGTAACGCGTTTGGAATGTTATTGAGCCCATAAGTAGAAATATTATTCCATACAGAAGAGGCACCGGCATGGCCGCCACTTAAGACCCTGATGGAGGAGTTTTCGCCTTCGCGACCACGTCTACCCTTCCGACCCACATCGGAATATCTTAGTCCTCTCGACCTATTCCGCTTCGGACAAGATACTGATACGCACCAGAGTTCGTAACAAATGACTGTGTACATAGGAAGCCGTAAACGAAAGTGATGCCAAGCGTTTGATATTTGCCAAGTAGCACTCTACTGACTCAACACGCTCATGCTACCGATTCCATAGGTCCAGGTCCATTCATCAGGTCCAATCTCTTCTCTAGCAATCATGCGTCCCCCGCAGCCGCTTCGTCCAAATTATGATCTTAATATTCATAAACCGCACTTTCAAAAGTAATGGAATCACCATGGAAAGATTTTCCTTTAAAGTTTGCAACTGCCGCAATTTCCTAGAAGAAAACTATGCTTGCGGGCGCTCACCGTCGCCGGATGACGCCGAATAGCTGCCGCGCCAACACTCTTGCGACAGAACACCTTCGCCCGCCGTAAAAAGACGTTCAAAAGCGTTTGAAATTCATGATTGAATGCTGATCTGCAACTGCGCGATGTGGATATTGAAAACGAATCAGTCGCACGGTAAATCAGTGCATTGGCTATTTTTCATAGTAAAATATAATCAAACAACATGAAACAAAAATTAAGCAGCATTGACATCTGTATTCGCCATCATTGAAGCATAATAATCAAACATCATCAATAGAGTAATTGCAAGATAATGTAAAATACATCGCTTTTTCCTTTTAATTATTAATGCAGTGACATTACCGATAATGAAAACGACAACGCGTGGCACTCATTCAGCTTTGATTTTTCCTACTAAAGTTTACAACCTGCGAACAACGATTTGAATATCATTTGTGCATAGAAGAAGGATTTCGGCCAGCTGTAAGTTGTTTCATAGCTTTCTTTCCGTTCTGGAGTTGAATTGAGTCGCATTTTATTTGAGTTTCAGTCATATCATGACTCTACATTGTTCAGCACCGTTACAGAAACAGGCATTCTAGCATGGGATAAAATAAAAACTTCTCTTCATGATTCTGGAATGCAATAAATGCTTGTTATAACTTGAATGCTTCCTCTAACTTATTCAAGAAACAGGTCGGGATTTATAGCCATCTATCACCAATTCTCACCGGAAATGTCATCCGATCGGAATGCGATGCCTTTGTTTGAGCGAGCATTGCAGAATCAGACAAAATGCATTTTTGATACGTGTCGCCACGAATAACAATTCGGAGAAAATGCTTTACTTGATGTGATTTTTGTTGCCGATGTTTTTTGATCCCATGCAAGTAGGAAACGAAGAGATCACAATGTTTGAGTTTATTAAAGTACATAAAGAAACTGAATTGAAATTTGGTGAGCTTTGTGAGGAATGCTGCTTGATCAAAGAGGTGAAGCGATATGTCGATGTGATTAACTGATGGTCTATTTGCGACTGAGGGTCACTTGGAGTATCATCATCACACGTTAATTGTCATTGCAGCCATTAACAATCATTTTGTCAAAAATGAAAATTAGCAGAAACGCGAGAATTTGATGTAATGCTGTCATGCAACTAATTAGTTTTTCATTTCAATTCAGTGACCCGTTCATTTTCAATAAAAATTCGGCTATTGTGTAATAGCCTATATTGTGCAGCTTCAAAATTTGGAATGTCAGAGAATGCTGTCGATGTAGCATGTGAGGAATGTTGGCCATTGTAGGACATTAAGAGAAGATCCAATTAAAGAGGTTCCATTTTATCGAGGACAAAGATCGGTGTGTAATCAGCTTTAGTATTCAGTGATAAAGAAATCATAAAAGGCACCTATAGTGGCACAATTGATGTTTGTTTGTTATTCGTGCAACATTCAAGAATTATATATCAACAGAAACTGTGGCAAGCACATTCTGACAACTTCTTAGGAGTTTCATATGCACTCGAGAAGCGATGTCATCAGGATAGGTAAAAGACAATGTACTCTCTCCTCTCTCTTCACTCTTTTTTCTTCCTGTCTCTCTCTCTCTCTCTCTTCTTTCACCCTGTGAAATGTCTTCACGCCGTTCGAGGAGTCACGCGGACAGGATTTGCCTAGTTGATAACTGCATATATTTCAGCGGGGTAATGGAATGAGTCCAGATGATTACCAGCAATATTCTGCGTAAATTACTCTAAGCAGGAGTGCGGCATCTTTCATGTAGTTGCAATATTGCCGCTATAGTCCTGCATGCCAGAACGAGCTTCTGCAGGGAATCATAAGAGAATCTTATATAATTTATCTGTACCATAATTAAAACACAATAGCGCAGTCAGATGAGTAGATACCAATGCCACGATGAATGGTGCAGAGGCCTCCATGCTACTCTGTACTTTTGCATTTTTATCAATTCCATCATTGTCAGTTTTCATTGAATATCTTGAATCAGCTGCCGTGGGCATGATTCCTTGATAATGGAACATGCAAGCTGCTGCGCTTTGATGTGAACACATCATGCATGTAGTACGGCAGCCAGAGCGAGTTTCTGCAGAGACCGAGACGTAAAAATGAACCAACTTGAACTCGGCAGACGCGCAGACGCGCTTTAGGCTTATGGTGTACATCATTCTGTGAAGGTCACATTTTCGGCCTCTTTCCCCGCAGAAGCTCGTTCTGGCTGCCGGACTACATTGCGTAATACCTTCACATCGAAGCGTGAAGCTGGTCTTCCATTATCTGATATTCAATTATAACTGAAAAAAATTGATAAAATTATATAAAAAGCAAAAAGAGCAGATAAATATTGAATCCTCTGCACCATTTCACATGAGGCAAAGAGAGAGAATTGTGCGCAGAATTGGCAATGGAAGCTTTCAAACAAATATGAATTGAGATCAAACAGCGCCGCTCAATTCTGGTACTGTGAATTAGTTTTCGTAAGTGGAAAGAGCACTGTAGTTCATGTTTAAAATTGTTTTTCGTTTTTCAGCGAAACGAATCCATTTTTTAGATTAATATCGATGTTGTAATTTGTTTTGCGCATTTGAGATGCCTCCTAAGAAGACGATCAGAAACCTTACTTTCCGATTCATCGATGTCTACTGCTATGCAATTTATAATATGGTATAATATGGTATATTTAAGATTTCTTTGTTTCTTAATAATTTGCTTGATTTGTCGTTAGATTAAAACTTCCTAGAACTTTGTTATGAAAGAAGTTAGAGTTAGTTAGTAAGATAGTTAGAGTTATGAAAGAAGACGTGTCCAGAAGCCTCGACAATCTGATATGAAATTAATCATTTGCGCTAGTGTTCGTCCGTAGCGTGCTTAACAATTAGATTCGCTCCACATGGAATCATAGACTCTTCAGTATTGCTTGGAATAGTCCAAACACATGTGCATTTATCTTTTTTTCTTGTTGAAAATAAGGAATTGACATGATTTATTGTTTGTTTATGTTGGAGGAAATCCCTGATGCCCCATGTAGGCAAGAAAAACAAACTGAATTTGTTTTTCTTGCCTACATCAGGCATCAGGGATTTCCTCTACCATAAACAAAGCATGTGCATATTACTTCGAGAATTAAGCTCCTCAGATGCAAGAGCTGATATGCAAATGCAAAATCATAATCAAGTGCCAAATGTATTTCAGTTGAAGTTTGGGGATAGTTTTCAATATTATCAAGACAAGCTGGCTGGCATATATGTATTTAGAAATCCTCAATTTTCGGCATAACCCTGATGAATGAGTCGGAAAATAAACTTAGAATTTTCTGTCGCAGAGTCTACCGGATATCAGTTTGTTCTTCTTCCACCAAGTAATCAGGTAATTTGAACCTCTCCATGATGAGCACTTTTAGAGCATGACACATTACCAGCGACAGCGGCGATTGATAAAACGCAGCCAGAGTTAAAACAACAAAAGTTATAAAATATTGCCATAGTCGTAAATCCCAAAAAATGAGAATTTTCAGCAGATTTTTTTGAGAACGTTTCTTCTAACGACTTTTAACCACCCAAGACCATCCATCATCCATGATCGTGCACCCAAAATCACCCTACAATAAAAAAGCCAAATTTTGAGAAAAAGAAAAAAATATCACTAAAAAAGAAAAGTGTGAATTACAACCCGAGTCACAAAGTCTCCATTTCTACACCGATCACGCTCGTTCATAGCTCATTGTGACCGGAGGGGCAATGCCAAAGCCCCATCAGTAGTGAGAAGTTTCAAAATACCTTTCTTGGCGCCCAGCAGCGACCCAAATCCATCCTATACACAGAAACATCGCATTTCCGGCGAGTGAGTTACAACCCGAGTCACACAGCCTTCATTTCTACACCGATCTTGCTCGTTCATAGCTCATTGTGATCGGAGTGGCAATGCCAAGGCCCCATCAAAAGTGAGAAGTTTCAAAATGCCTTTCTTGGCGCCCAAGAGCGCCACGTTTGAAAAACACCTGAAGTCCAAGGTTGTGCGTACAATTTGAAATATTTGCGAATATCCAGTTACAACCCGAGTCACAAAGTCTCCATTTCTACACCGATCACGCTCGTTCATAGCTCATTGTGACCGGAGGGGCAATGCCAAGGCCCCATCAGTAGTGAGAAGTTTCAAAATTAATTTCTTTGCGACGAGCAGCGCCCCAATATCCGAATAGTTGGGGCTTGAAGTTGGGGCGCTGCTGGGCGCCAAGAAAGGCATTTTGAGATTTCGTTCTACTGATGGGGCCTTGGCATTGCCCCTCCGGTCACAATGAGCTATGAACGAGCGAGATCGGTGTAGAAATGGAGACTGTGTGACTCGGGTTGTAACTGGATATTCGCAAATAATTCAAATTGTAGTCAGAACCTTGGATTTCAGATGTTTTTCAAACGTGGCGCTCTTGGGCGCCAACAAGGGCATTTTGAAATTTCTCACTACTGATGGGGCCTTGGCATTGCCGCTCCAGTCACAATGAGTTATCATGGAGCGAGATCGGTGTAGAAATGGAGACTTTGTGACTCGGGTTGTAACTGGATATTCGCAAATATTTCAAATTGTACGCACAACCTTGGACTTCAGGTGTTTTTCAAACGTGGCGCTCTTGGGCGCCAACAAGGGCATTTTGAAATTTCTCACTACTGATGGGGCCTTGGCATTGCCGCTCCAGTCACAATGAGTTATCATGGAGCGAGATCGGTGTAGAAATGGAGGCTGTGTGACTGGAGTTGTAACTCTTTCCCCTGAAATGCGATATTTTTTGCATAGGCTGAATTTGGGGCGCTCTGGGGCGCCAAGAAATTAATTTTGAAATTTCCCACTACTGATGGGGCTTTGGCATTGCCTCTGCGGTCCCAATGAGTCATGAACTAGCAAGATCGGTGCAGATATTGAGGCTGTGTGACTCGGGTTGTAATTCACACTTTTCTTTTTTAGTGATATTTTTTTCCTTTTCTCAAAATTTGGCTTTTTTATTGTAGGATGATTTTGGGTGCATGATCATGGATGATGGGTGCTCTTGGGGGGGGGGGGTTAAGAGTCGTTAGAAGAAACGTTCTCAAAAAAATCTGCTGAAAATCCTCATTTTTTCGGGATTTATGGCTATGGCAATATTTTATGACGTTTGCTGTTTTAACTCTGCGTTTAATCAATCTGCGTTAATCAATCTGCGTTTTATCAATCGCCGCGACAGTCAAGGAATTTAGAAATTTATCCATGTAAGTCGCAATCCATGCACATAAATAATTCTGATATAAGCACATGCGAAGTGACAATCTGTGTAAAATTTTGAAAGACAAATTGTCATGGGTGGGCAGAATCCCCCGTGCATATTTTTTGCTATTGCTCCTAAATTATATTAGCTGCGATTCTAGACTTTTGTGACTTTTGGTTTCTGCGTACTTTTGATAAAGAATCCAAATTTAATCTCATTTGGCCAATGAAAACATCCAAAATTTGACAATTATTTAAAAAAGCTTTTTTTCATTTTCTTACAAAATGTTGCTGTTCCATTCAAACTACTTCTACACCATTGACAAAGTAGAAATGATGTCATTAACTTGCTCATTCATCTGCAATTGCTTCTGTGAATAGAATGACTAAATATTGAGTTGCATATTCAGTTGACAAATGGGAACAGACCTGAATAGCTGCCATTTCATCCAATATCAGGCATCATCAGCAGCCCAAGTTCACATCTCTCAACATCAGCACAACTCCCTATTTAAAGTTGCAACCATGCCCGGGTGAATTTGAGATTTGCAATCAGCAAGGTAGTGAAATTTCGATAGACATCATTAAATATCACTTTAAACACTATACAGGCTTTGGGGATTTGCCAGTAGTGTGTTTCCTACATATGTGTAGCCATACTTAGGTAAATATACTGAAATCTAGTTTTTAAAGTGATATTTAATGAATGTTTACTAACTTATTAATTGCAAATCTCAAGTTTACCCGGTCGTGGCTGCAACTCTAAATAGGGAGTTGTGTCGATGTTGAGAGTTGTGAAATGGGCCTGCTGATGATTCCCGATATTGCATTAGATGAAATGGCAGCTATTCAGGTCTGTTCCCATTTGTCAACTGATGATGCAACTCGATATTTGGTTATTCTATTTACATTGTGTTTGCAAAAAGAAGGATTTATTCATTATTTCAGACGCACTACCTTAGGCGATTTGCCAGCGGTGTGTTTCAAGTGACATTTAATGAATGCCCGTCGAATCACAAGTGCTTCAGACTGGATATTATTGGAACAGTAGCAACATGCGTGCTTATCACTACTCTAACTAGATTTATAAGTAATAATGTCAGTTTTATGCTACAAATAGAGGATCCAAATTCAAAAAGTGGACAGATATTTGGTGCACGCATTCAGTTGGATCAGCAGATACTGCGATTTTTCTCTACGATGTATAACAAGCATACTTTGTCATTGGTCCACAGTATAGGTCTAAGTGACTTCAAATTAAAAGAAATTTTGTAGGGAAATGTGAAATTGCCAAGGTTAAGAAAAAGCACTTTTAATTAAAGGTCAACTTTTGATTCTTCCAATTATGCTATATTTGATGAAATTTGACTTGGTTTTATCAGAAATACATGTACGTAGTAACTGAAAATCACAAGAAGTCAGAGTCATATTTGCGATAGTCTTTTAGCAATATGTAGCGATATTTTTTAGTAATACATTTAGCTTGTTTGTTAGCAATGTCTGAAGGGGCTTCAGAAATAGTTAAGACGCTAAGTTTTCTTTCATAGAATTTTACAGCAATTGTTTTACATGTATTTCTTCGAATCTAATAGGCTTTGTCAACATAACTGAAAACATGCTTTATTGTTGGAAATATAGTGTAATTAAGTAAGTAAGTAAGTAAGTAATGCGTTTATTGAAAATAAATAGAATTGGCAATGTTTTTCCATCTTTCTCTCAACTATCAGATGGAAGGCTGTCTATACAACAAAAATCTAACAACAAAAAGCATTGACAACTTTCAATAAGATAATCGCTACGGTCCCTATGGTCACTGAAAGGCTATCTGAAAATACCGTGAACATAAATAAGCATTATTCAAATAAATGAGTTACGTATCACTGTGACGTAGAAATTCACCTCAATAGCTTTGCAACAACAGCGCTTCCTACAGTACTGAAATTATCATGGTAAGCATCTTCTCTTGGGTGATATATCATTATGGGATGCAATCAATTTCCTTGCAACATCCATGCCAACGATGTCACGGTTACGAAAATGTTATCCTCCGCCTCACGGCATTACGAGGATGCTTTCTTCAGATGTAGGGAGCATTGACTTTATATAAACAATCTCTCGCAAGTTCTTACCAGCCGGGTCAGGCAATTAGATGGAAGACCATTTATCGACAGTGTTGATGGTTATATTTTGTATAAAGCAATAAGTGGACAGATCATGCCCACGTATAAAATAAAAATAGATGAACCTTGCTTGTGCTCTCAAGCACATCAGGTGCAAAGCCTCTCCTCCATATGCCCGCGTTGTTATCGGTACAAACCAAGGTCTCGCGGACGCAAAGCGAACACTCTACCACAAGACCGCAACACCGTTGCAACCCATCACGCTTTTGTCACCAATGTCAATGTCTAATATAATTACTGAACATCAAGCGGTGCATTATTTGCTCCATTTCTCTGTGCTTAATGAGATTGATGCGCCATCAAAGTGACTAGACCTACCTATATGGACGGCAATCCTCTGGCTAGACTTGTTGTGATGCCATTGATATTTTATCCATCGTTTATTGGGTTTATGACCGGTGGCCAATAGGTTATCACAATATTACAAAAACGATTCCCTTGCAATAAATATAGCAAGCATTTCATGTGAAATTTCCATGCTGTTGATAACGTGTAAATTAATTAACAACAATGAAATTAAATAAACAATAGATCAAATTGCCATGCAAAAGATGTGCGGCTGGTAGGATTCGAACCTACGACCAAGGTTAACTAGACCTGTGCTCTAACCACCTGAGCTACGAGCCACTTACGCGACTCTGTCAGTTGGCAGGATCAAACCCTCACCACCACACATCAGTTGTCAAGGCAATAATAATCAATGGATAAATAACACGTCACAATTGTGACCGCCGACATTAAGGCAAGTAGCGGGGATCGATTGTCCACCAAAGCATCTTAAGCCATGTCGTGAATGCAATTAACAACAATGAAATTAAATAAACAATAGATCAAATTGCCATGCAAAAGATGTGCGGCTGGTAGGATTCGAACCTACGACCAAGGTTAACTAGACCTGTGCTCTAACCACCTGAGCTACGAGCCACTTACGCGACTCTGTCAGTTGGCAGGATCAAACCCTCACCACCACACATCAGTTGTCAAGGCAATAATAATCAATGGATAAATAACACGTCACAATTGTGACCGCCGACATTAAGGCAAGTAGCGGGGATCGATTGTCCACCAAAGCATCTTAAGCCATGTCGTGAATGCAATTAACAACAATGAAATTAAATAAACAATAGATCAAATTGCCATGCAAAAGATGTGCGGCTGGTAGGATTCGAACCTACGACCAAGGTTAACTAGACCTGTGCTCTAACCACCTGAGCTACGAGCCACTTACGCGACTCTGTCAGTTGGCAGGATCAAACCCTCACCACCACACATCAGTTGTCAAGGCAATAATAATCAATGGATAAATAACACGTCACAATTGTGACCGCCGACATTAAGGCAAGTAGCGGTGATCGATTGTCCACCAAAGCATCTTAAGCCATGTCGTGAATGCAATTAACAACAATGAAATTAAATAAACAATAGATCAAATTGCCATGCAAAAGATGTGCGGCTGGTAGGATTCGAACCTACGACCAAGGTTAACTAGACCTGTGCTCTAACCACCTGAGCTACGAGCCACTTACGCGACTCTGTCAGTTGGCAGGATCAAACCCTCACCACCACACATCAGTTGTCAAGGCAATAATAATCAATGGATAAATAACACGTCACAATTGTGACCGCCGACATTAAGGCAAGTAGCGGGGATCGATTGTCCACCAAAGCATCTTAAGCCATGTCGTGAATGCAATTAACAACAATGAAATTAAATAAACAATAGATCAAATTGCCATGCAAAAGATGTGCGGCTGGTAGGATTCGAACCTACGACCAAGGTTAACTAGACCTGTGCTCTAACCACCTGAGCTACGAGCCACTTACGCGACTCTGTCAGTTGGCAGGATCAAACCCTCACCACCACACATCAGTTGTCAAGGCAATAATAATCAATGGATAAATAACACGTCACAATTGTGACCGCCGACATTAAGGCAAGTAGCGGGGATCGATTGTCCACCAAAGCATCTTAAGCCATGTCGTGAATGCAATTAACAACAATGAAATTAAATAAACAATAGATCAAATTGCCATGCAAAAGATGTGCGGCTAGTAGGATTCGAACCTACGACCAAGGTTAACTAGACCTGTGCTCTAACCACCTGAGCTACGAGCCACTTACGCGACTCTGTCAGTTGGCAGGATCAAACCCTCACCACCACACATCAGTTGTCAAGGCAATAATAATCAATGGATAAATAACACGTCACAATTGTGACCGCCGACATTAAGGCAAGTAGCGGGGATCGATTGTCCACCAAAGCATCTTAAGCCATGTCGTGAATGCAATTAACAACAATGAAATTAAATAAACAATAGATCAAATTGCCATGCAAAAGATGTGCGGCTGGTAGGATTCGAACCTACGACCAAGGTTAACTAGACCTGTGCTCTAACCACCTGAGCTACGAGCCACTTACGCGACTCTGTCAGTTGGCAGGATCAAACCCTCACCACCACACATCAGTTGTCAAGGCAATAATAATCAATGGATAAATAACACGTCACAATTGTGACCGCCGACATTAAGGCAAGTAGCGGGGATCGATTGTCCACCAAAGCATCTTAAGCCATGTCGTGAATGCAATTAACAACAATGAAATTAAATAAACAATAGATCAAATTGCCATGCAAAAGATGTGCGGCTGGTAGGATTCGAACCTACGACCAAGGTTAACTAGACCTGTGCTCTAACCACCTGAGCTACGAGCCACTTACGCGACTCTGTCAGTTGGCAGGATCAAACCCTCACCACCACACATCAGTTGTCAAGGCAATAATAATCAATGGATAAATAACACGTCACAATTGTGACCGCCGACATTAAGGCAAGTAGCGGGGATCGATTGTCCACCAAAGCATCTTAAGCCATGTCGTGAATGCAATTAACAACAATGAAATTAAATAAACAATAGATCAAATTGCCATGCAAAAGATGTGCGGCTGGTAGGATTCGAACCTACGACCAAGGTTAACTAGACCTGTGCTCTAACCACCTGAGCTACGAGCCACTTACGCGACTCTGTCAGTTGGCAGGATCAAACCCTCACCACCACACATCAGTTGTCAAGGCAATAATAATCAATGGATAAATAACACGTCACAATTGTGACCGCCGACATTAAGGCAAGTAGCGGGATCGATTGTCCACCAAAGCATCTTAAGCCATGTCGTGAATGCAATTAACAACAATGAAATTAAATAAACAATAGATCAAATTGCCATGCAAAAGATGTGCGGCTGGTAGGATTCGAACCTACGACCAAGGTTAACTAGACCTGTGCTCTAACCACCTGAGCTACGAGCCACTTACGCGACTCTGTCAGTTGGCAGGATCAAACCCTCACCACCACACATCAGTTGTCAAGGCAATAATAATCAATGGATAAATAACACGTCACAATTGTGACCGCCGACATTAAGGCAAGTAGCGGGGATCGATTGTCCACCAAAGCATCTTAAGCCATGTCGTGAATGCAATTAACAACAATGAAATTAAATAAACAATAGATCAAATTGCCATGCAAAAGATGTGCGGCTGGTAGGATTCGAACCTACGACCAAGGTTAACTAGACCTGTGCTCTAACCACCTGAGCTACGAGCCACTTACGCGACTCTGTCAGTTGGCAGGATCAAACCCTCACCACCACACATCAGTTGTCAAGGCAATAATAATCAATGGATAAATAACACGTCACAATTGTGACCGCCGACATTAAGGCAAGTAGCGGGGATCGATTGTCCACCAAAGCATCTTAAGCCATGTCGTGAATGCAATTAACAACAATGAAATTAAATAAACAATAGATCAAATTGCCATGCAAAAGATGTGCGGCTGGTAGGATTCGAACCTACGACCAAGGTTAACTAGACCTGTGCTCTAACCACCTGAGCTACGAGCCACTTACGCGACTCTGTCAGTTGGCAGGATCAAACCCTCACCACCACACATCAGTTGTCAAGGCAATAATAATCAATGGATAAATAACACGTCACAATTGTGACCGCCGACATTAAGGCAAGTAGCGGGGATCGATTGTCCACCAAAGCATCTTAAGCCATGTCGTGAATGCAATTAACAACAATGAAATTAAATAAACAATAGATCAAATTGCCATGCAAAAGATGTGCGGCTGGTAGGATTCGAACCTACGACCAAGGTTAACTAGACCTGTGCTCTAACCACCTGAGCTACGAGCCACTTACGCGACTCTGTCAGTTGGCAGGATCAAACCCTCACCACCACACATCAGTTGTCAAGGCAATAATAATCAATGGATAAATAACACGTCACAATTGTGACCGCCGACATTAAGGCAAGTAGCGGGGATCGATTGTCCACCAAAGCATCTTAAGCCATGTCGTGAATGCAATTAACAACAATGAAATTAAATAAACAATAGATCAAATTGCCATGCAAAAGATGTGCGGCTGGTAGGATTCGAACCTACGACCAAGGTTAACTAGACCTGTGCTCTAACCACCTGAGCTACGAGCCACTTACGCGACTCTGTCAGTTGGCAGGATCAAACCCTCACCACCACACATCAGTTGTCAAGGCAATAATAATCAATGGATAAATAAC
Source organism: Prostheceraeus crozeri (assembly GCA_907163375.1). Classification (NCBI taxonomy): domain Eukaryota; kingdom Metazoa; phylum Platyhelminthes; order Polycladida; family Euryleptidae; genus Prostheceraeus; species Prostheceraeus crozeri. The sequence goes on along the minus strand of CAJQUW010006278.1, from coordinate 148,897 downwards.
ACGTCACAATTGTGACCGCCGACATTAAGGCAAGTAGCGGGGATCGATTGTCCACCAAAGCATCTTAAGCCATGTCGTGAATGCAATTAACAACAATGAAATTAAATAAACAATAGATCAAATTGCCATGCAAAAGATGTGCGGCTGGTAGGATTCGAACCTACGACCAAGGTTAACTAGACCTGTGCTCTAACCACCTGAGCTACGAGCCACTTACGCGACTCTGTCAGTTGGCAGGATCAAACCCTCACCACCACACATCAGTTGTCAAGGCAATAATAATCAATGGATAAATAACACGTCACAATTGTGACCGCCGACATTAAGGCAAGTAGCGGGGATCGATTGTCCACCAAAGCATCTTAAGCCATGTCGTGAATGCAATTAACAACAATGAAATTAAATAAACAATAGATCAAATTGCCATGCAAAAGATGTGCGGCTGGTAGGATTCGAACCTACGACCAAGGTTAACTAGACCTGTGCTCTAACCACCTGAGCTACGAGCCACTTACGCGACTCTGTCAGTTGGCAGGATCAAACCCTCACCACCACACATCAGTTGTCAAGGCAATAATAATCAATGGATAAATAACACGTCACAATTGTGACCGCCGACATTAAGGCAAGTAGCGGGGATCGATTGTCCACCAAAGCATCTTAAGCCATGTCGTGAATGCAATTAACAACAATGAAATTAAATAAACAATAGATCAAATTGCCATGCAAAAGATGTGCGGCTGGTAGGATTCGAACCTACGACCAAGGTTAACTAGACCTGTGCTCTAACCACCTGAGCTACGAGCCACTTACGCGACTCTGTCAGTTGGCAGGATCAAACCCTCACCACCACACATCAGTTGTCAAGGCAATAATAATCAATGGATAAATAACACGTCACAATTGTGACCGCCGACATTAAGGCAAGTAGCGGGGATCGATTGTCCACCAAAGCATCTTAAGCCATGTCGTGAATGCAATTAACAACAATGAAATTAAATAAACAATAGATCAAATTGCCATGCAAAAGATGTGCGGCTGGTAGGATTCGAACCTACGACCAAGGTTAACTAGACCTGTGCTCTAACCACCTGAGCTACGAGCCACTTACGCGACTCTGTCAGTTGCAGGATCAAACCCTCACCACCACACATCAGTTGTCAAGGCAATAATAATCAATGGATAAATAACACGTCACAATTGTGACCGCCGACATTAAGGCAAGTAGCGGGGATCGATTGTCCACCAAAGCATCTTAAGCCATGTCGTGAATGCAATTAACAACAATGAAATTAAATAAAACATAGATCAAAATTCAATGGAAAAGATGTGCGGCTGGTAGGATTCGAACCTACGACCAAGGTTAACTAGACCTGTGCTCTAACCACCTGAGCTACGAGCCACTTACGCGACTCTGTCAGTTGGCAGGATCAAACCCTCACCACCACACATCAGTTGTCAAGGCAATAATAATCAATGGATAAATAACACGTCACAATTGTGACCGCCGACATTAAGGCAAGTAGCGGGGATCGATTGTCCACCAAAGCATCTTAAGCCATGTCGTGAATGCAATTAACAACAATGAAATTAAATAAACAATAGATCAAATTGCCATGCAAAAGATGTGCGGCTGGTAGGATTCGAACCTACGACCAAGGTTAACTAGACCTGTGCTCTAACCACCTGAGCTACGAGCCACTTACGCGACTCTGTCAGTTGTTGTCTGTCTGGCGACATCTGTTAAGTTATATGTCCGATCTAAGCTTTCATGATGATGCTAGGCATGCATGGAGACATCATTTTACCGACCCATTTATCAGTATACAACAAATGATTACATACAAACAATTAATCGCACACCAGGGGCCTATTGCACAAAACTTCATTAGCTAATATTATCAGCTAATAATTCCGGCACAGTTGCAGGAAGCATTTATTAACTAATGAAATTCATTAGTTCACGAGATTTTCATTAGCTCATAATTTCTATCAACGAGCTGTTGCACAAACGACGAATAATATTCATGAGCTAATAACAAAGCGGTCGATTCACTGATAGAGTTTATTAACCTTCCTTATTAAGTTTCGTGCAATAGGCCCCAGATGCTAATACTAGCCACCAAAAACAAATAAACAATCCATAGCGCCTTATTTATGCTTTTGAAAAAATTGTGAAAGTGATTTTATGATCACTAGTGATTCAAATAATTGCTCAATGCCTTGCCTATTTGTCAATCAACCTTTGCACATATGATTGTATTTTTCTTGCAAAAAACGCATTACTTATTTACAGATTCCCCTGTTCCTGCTTAAAGGGATTACCATTAAAAAGTCTGTGACAATTATAAGGAAATATATTGATGTAACTCACAATCATCTTGATGAAGCTAAAGTGAATGCAGCAATCCCAATAGAGTTGTTCTTACACACATCCGCCGAATGAGGCAAATCAAAGACAGTCCTCATCATCATCTATAGAGATACTAAGAGAACATGATGCAATCAAATTACACTCTCTTCAGCCTTTTTTAAAATTATAGCCATCTGATTTTATCGACTTTGGGTTTTTTCTAGCACTTGATTTGTTTAGAATACAAATTCGTTTTTTGAAGACAACATTTTTAAGATTACCTTAAATTATGGAATTCGAATCATTTTCTCGTATCAGAACTAGGAAGATTAGGAGTTTTAATGTTATAGTTGACGTTGTCGACAACTATGAGCCAAAAAAGTTATCGATGATATACTTGTATATCTTGCTCACTGAGTACGTTTAACTGTTGTTCGTAATAATGCTTCATGTAATCGACTAAAAATATAATTTGAACAGTTATGCTTGTCGCTCAAAAATTTAGCTTCAATTCATTAAATTTACAGATCGATGAACTGTGTCTAGCACATACGTATTGCACTAAATCCTATATACCGGTATATTATTTATTAATTTCGGGTACACCGAACAGGCCTAAATGAGAGGACCGGGCGTGGGTCACAGTGTCTCCTATAAAACGGACCTCGACCGAACCAGCCTATTTACAAGTCCGTATGTAGGTGCCTAATTGCTTCTGATAATTACTTCGAAAAATTAACCTATTAACCTAACATTTGAAAATTATCTTATTATGCCAAAACATTCTAAGTAACTAATTATGCATTTTAGATTGTTAAAAATAATCATCTTCACTGTTGAAACAGCTTTGATGTCAGCATAGAAATTCTGATATGTCGTCAGGAATCATAGCACGCCTCCAATTCACACTCACACATGATCATTAATTTTAATAACATTTTAACGATGTCCATAACGTTTGTTGTATGAAATGCACTGATGCGAAGCGATGATGGAGAAAAGCAGTGCATTATAAGCTAATGAGGATTTCCTTTCATGCATCTAAGAGGATTTGCGATTCACATGTTAAACAACGTTGGTAGGAAAACACATTGTCCGTTTCCATGACCAATTCATTATCTTAACATGCGCCTTCCACATTCGCAGTAATTACCTAACATGTTTTAACAAGTGTAGCAGAACCGCAGAATGTCTTTCTCGTTAGTCAGAGGAGATGGATTGACAAGTTGTCGTCATTTTTTGTATATGGGATTTGATCGGAGAACCTGAGAAGCAATGAAAAATGATATGCAGATGAATTCATGGCCAACTGAAAAGTTGGAGAAGTCGTCTGTCAGGTATTCTTCTCATCGAAGAGAGGCCCTCACGAAAACTCCTCATGACCATATATGAGATTTTTCTCATACACGCATGTATCTCATGAAATTTCATGCGGATTTGGAACGTTATCGCATCAAATTTCTTGAGTTTCATCTCATTAAAAAATCTTGTGTTGCTTATTTACACTTGTGCATAATTTTTCTGTTATTTAGTTATTGAGGCTTTCATTGCCACGTTGCCCTAGAGCCCTCCCACGTCATGTCTACAATGGCATTTCAGCATTCGTGATAACAAGCCATTATTTATCATGATAAAGTATTGAACTGTGATTGTATAGATGTCTATGTTCAACATCTTGCATAAGTAGTCATGCTCATTGTAAAGTCAAATTATCTACATTGTATACATGATTTCGAAAAGGCTTTTACAGATCTCTATGATATATTTCAGTGTTCCGCAAACTCGCTTTTTCCGGCCGCATGCGGCCAGCTGAGGCATGGTGTGCGGCCGGTTGACTCGATCCAAAAATTTGGGCTTTGCGGCCTGAGGTAGTCTAATTTAACAGTTCTCATTGCTTTCATTTCAATCAATCCAAAGTCAACTATCCAGGTGGACTCGTCAGCGGTTACACTTGTTAAAGATTCGGGGAATCACACACTGACGCATTGAAGACTATCACACATTGGCAGGGGAGAAGTTCACAAGTTATGTGCGCACGCCATCCTCAGCAATGCCATCGCCTCTACAAAATACAAAGGTGATTGGCCGATATGGGTACGGGCGGAGCATGACTCTTCCTTTTCGCAGTAAGCATGTATACCTTACTACTTATAAAATTATTACAAGTAGGCTTGCTATAATAATATGATAATTTTCATATAACTTCATGAATTCTCATGATTTTCCCATGAGCGCATCATGAGTTATTATATTCATGAATGATCTCATTATCGGTCATTGTATTCTCATCAAGGCAACATGAGAGCATCATGTGTTAAATATTTTCTTATAAGAATAATGAGATTCATGACAATCTCATAAAAATCTCATGGATCCGCATTACAATTCATGAGTTCTCATGAAAAATGTTCGTTCGGGCATCTACGCTGAGATTCGAGACAATATTTGCCCAATATAAATCTGGAAAAGTAAAGGTGATTGTGACGTTCTAGGAGGTTTAATGTACGTGTAGCTGTAAAGGATGTCGATCAGTACAGGTGGTCTATTTGATCCAGTAGAATGGGAACCCGGCGTCTGCCGGAGAATTGTTGGTGGGCTGAGCCAAACATCCAACGTAAATGACACACTTTCTGTGACTATGTAGCTAGTTGCTTCCGATGAAAGGTTTCTTACAGCTTATGCACGGTTAAAAAATGCGCTCTTCCAAAACGTCCAACAAAGTATGATTTGATGCTCGTCTAATTGCCGACGGCCATAGACAGAATGGAATTGACTCAAGGTCGAGGCACTGTCGTGGCCGATGAATGAGCAATCAAAAACTGCTACCAGTGACTGAAGAATCAGATCATACCACCCATACAATGGTTGACAATTGGATCTATGTGAAATTCGTTCCACTTTTATGGAAGTGTTGTGTATTGGCTCTTTTCTTTGAGTCAAATCGCACTAAAATAGCCAAAAGAAAATGATTTTTGGCATTAAAATGATACCACCTTCAATAGATGACAGGACAATAGATTTTGCACATTCTAATTCATTGTTATAATTTTATTGGACTGGAACTAAACATCAGTGAAATTCTTACGGCGTCATCTCATCTCAATGAGGTCATCAGACACATCAGACAGAATAACAGCTACTCGGCTTAAAAATGCTGCAGACCTTGAATCACGATGATTTTAAGTATAGAGTTCATGGAAAGTGCTGTTATTTTCATACTAAAAATCGCTTTCTTTTAGCCAATGTAAGTACGATTTGAGGCAAGAAAAAGGTCGTTAAATGAAGCTACCATAGAAATCCGACTCTTCATTTGTAAATGTCAGTAGGACTACACTGCAAACGCGCGCTGCTAATGTAAACTGGGGAAAACTACGCATGCAAGCCACTAATCAAGAACACTAACGAACCCCGAATGTCAGTAAGGATCTGGAGCAGCATTTTGGGACTTTGAGATTCTGAAGAACATTTTCAAGCATCTTTATATAACTCACGACAGCGTCGTAGCATTAGGGGTTAATTCCTGCAGTTTAGCACCTTCACTCCTATTGTTATGCTGCATCTCCGAAAATTAGAAGGTTAAGAGCAATAGTAGGTAGCATTAGGAGCGTATGGTTCACAGAGTACCGCATGTAGAATCGACAACAGCTGTCTGTTGATGGTGGGTTGCTCGGATAGGAGTCCATCTAAAGCCTCAGTCACACTGCTAGCTTTTCCAAACGCTTCTGAGCAAAGCATTTTGCAGCAAACATGAAGTCATCATTACAGCAGTTATAGGCAGACACACAGTGATCAAAGCAAAGCAATTAAGGTTTAACCTTATCAAGACCGAGGGGGTGCCCCCCATCAACTTCCTTTTATATTTCCTAAAATATATCAGATAGAAGTTCAATTTTTTGTGACTTTTAGTTTGCATGTATATTGAACTTTCAGTAAATATTTTTGTCAAAATTGATTTGCTTCAAGGTTCGTTTTAAAGGTGTTTTTAAAAGTATTTTTTAGAAAATTGATGGTTAACATATAGAGTAGCATCGATGAATGATATAATGTTTCTCTATCATATTTACATAATATTTTAATATTTTGATGTGAATTTTTAGATGTGAAATCCACAGAATAATGCAAAATACATATCACTATTCGGAATGTTTCATAACCTTGTCTGTATAGTGAACAAGTCATTAGAACGAGACATTTGAAAAAGTAGAAAAACATCAATCATACATGAATAGACATTATTTCCGTTCAAATTTCAAATTGTTCCTTATAGTACCAAAATTAACCTAGCATACTATACTTACAACACCATATGTATATGCGTGAGCAAAGGTTTTCAGAAATACTTCAGTTGTAATGAACAATTTTTGAAGTTTCAAAAAATATATATAGATTCATGAAAAATGAAAAAGTTTGAAAATACAAATTTTAAATTTGAATTTTTGGTATGAAGCTCTTCGAATCATGCAAAATAGGCACTACCATTCGAAAAAGGAGACTCGAAATACGTAAAAATCCTGTTTTCAAAAAGTTTTATCCATCGGAACATGGAACATTTGAGGGGTGCATTTTGTGCCCCCCCCCGGGCCTAGGACGCTAAAAATCGCCCGGTCCTGATAGGGATAAGGCCTCAATTACTCTGACAGCAAAGAAAACAGTCGCGAGCAAACACAATATCCTGAAGTTTTTAAAACACGTGGAAAGCTCGCACTGTGGCTGAGGTCTAAGGACATACGTTTGCTCGACACGCTCATGTTTTCTTTGCTTTCAGAGTGACTGAGACTTTCGTCAATGTTGCTAAATCTTAAAAAGACTCGATTAAATGAAACACACAATAAATGCAGGCCCGTGGCGTGAGGCTGTGTATATTGGGAATTATTTCACCAAAATGATTTTGCACTTAAAGAGAGAAACCGTAAAAATCCGACTTTTCGCTTTGTTTAAGTTAGTGAGACAACAATAGTCAACAATATATCAGTATTAGCAAAATATTTAGACAACAGTGTCCCATCTTCATGTGCGTTGACAAAACTCGATGGAGTGAAATGTATAGAGCAGCCTTGTGTTGATCATCGGTGCAAATCAGATCGTTCATGATTCCAACTGATTCCAACGGGCACTGGTTTATTTTTCTGCAGAAGGCAATGTACTGGAAGCTTAGAAATCTTCAAGTTTGCTGTCGAATTGTCATTCTTGTACATATGCATTTGGAATTTTTTCGCTGTCTCCACAAACACATCGCTGTTGATTTGAAGCAATACACTAATTCACAATGCTCGCAATGTAAGAGAAATAATAATACAATGCATGTAGCTCATGTATGAATGACATCGACTTAAAATTTGAGTCGATGTCATTCATACATAAGCTGTATGCATTGTATTCTTGCTGCATTGTGACGCTTTCATGGGAAATGAGGCTTGTTTCCTATCAAAGCGTCACAGACACAGAATTAGACAGGTCGTCTCTTCTTCTGTTTGACTAGAAAGGAAGCATTGGAACATGCAACGCTAATGAAATGGCACAGTCTTCTGGCATAATACCATAGCAATCGAACAATGAGCAGCCAGCTCAACATTAAACACGCCAAATTGTGCGAAGTTTCAGTCACTGTCTTTTTATTTAGGATCACACAGCAAAGAGACAGTCGATATCAAGTTCTGCAGAGAAGTTTGTGAACATTTTTTCGTGCGCCTGCTAACTTTTTTAATAATGATCGAAGGGCCCAACATTATCGAGGAAACTTTTGCGTAATGATCTGAATTCCTAGAATCTGAAGGAATCGTGGCGATCATAGCATTTTGAAGGAATCCACAGCAATCCGCAAGCGGCAAAGACTGTTTTCCTATCTCTGCAAGGTATTAAAAATTTCTTTTTGCCTATTTATTAAGTTCCTGCATGTGCCATTGTTTTGATTCAGCTTGCACTTCTAGCAAAGTGATACGCTTAAACAATCTGATTCTGTGGTCACAGATATCTAACCAGATTTAGTTCCCGGTGCTGGCTGTAGATTTCCGTGCTTAAACAAAGAGAAAAGTCGGATTTCTATGGTCATCTGACACACTTTGTAAAAATCAGTAATGCGTTTTTGGAATTTCAGTTTATCACGTGACAACTAATTTTAAAAACGGAATTCCTGTCCATGCAAACTGTCACACAAAGGGGTTGTCATGGGTGGGTTGAAACAAACTCCAACAACTCTTCTGAGCTCACCATACGGTTACGGAAGTCTCTAATAAAGAAGTCCGACAGACCATAAAATGGACGTCGATCCAATCCGACATATTTTTACGGGAATTCGATCCAGTCTGAAATAATCCGAAATTATTTTGATTTCTTTGTATGTCTTTGAATTGAAAGTATTGAATCCAGTGTATTCCTGCAGTTTTTGTAGGCCTGCATATATTTTGAATGTAGGTACACAGTTAGGCATTTATATTATGTGCGTCCGCAGCCTATTATTGCTACCGGTCAAAATATTGGTCTGGTCTTAAATAAACGGCTAGACATAGTGCTGACATTTTCTTGCTGAATTATTCGGATTGGTTCCTTGTGTGTATATGGGCTCAAATGACCTTAGGACAGGGGTTCAACATTTTTGTATGACCTGATTAGCCGAATGATTTTATGATTTATAAAATGTCTTTATTTGAAGGATACATTCCGCCGCAATGTAATGGCCTACTTGAATTCAGGCTACTAATGCAGATGTATAACAACAGAAATAATATCAAATACCAGTACCATAAATGTCTCTATGCTTGAAATGCGGAATAAATGCAGCATGCTATGCTTACAACATGTGTTTCGAGTAATTTTATGAGCTACATTGAAGACACAATGCATGCACAGACTTCTATATGCAATAATTAACAATTCCGTCCACGAGAAACTAGCATTTATAACTGACGTGTGATCTGCGCATCTATACAATTCCGTTAAACAAATATGCAAACTTTGCATATATGCAAATAAGCGACTTTGTATTTTTCTTTCGAAATCAACGCAACCTCCGAAGCAATTACTTGCTCTTATACAATCCTGTCATAGATTTATGTATTACTTGCAGTCGATTTTTCTCGACCTCCAAACGTCATGAGTAATTATACAATGTGAACTGTCCCAATTTGCTTCACTTGAAATATTACTTTATTGCTGCGTTTGAGGACATCCAATTAAGGATCAAGTCAGACAAGAATGTTTGTTACATAGTCCACAAGAATTGCTGAGAAAGATTGATATAATCAAGGCCAGGCAATGAATGTTTACTTGCAAAATATCAGTCTTCTGGGGGATCTCCTTATCATCTCAACAGAGATCAAAATGAGCATTGAAGGCATGTCGTGCATCATCAATTAATATATAATGAAGTCAGTTTCACATTCTTCAGATTTTTGAAATGAAGATTTGTTTTCGTGGTGTTGAGATAAACAAACATTCTTTGAAATATTTAGTGCTCATATATTCCGTGTTCTAAATGCTTTAAATGCCAATGTCAGAGAACAATTAGAGATATCAAGTTTGTCAATATTTTTGATCTCCAACATTTTGCTATGTTTATTTTTGCTGTGTTTGATGCCATTTTTATTTCAATAACTTGTCAACATTAATCGTAATTTCTTCTTCCAAGTGCCAACGGATAGGTCTCATTTCATGTGAAATTTACATATTTCAGCAATATTTTGAACTGCAGTAAACTGCAAGTTTAGAAAAATATCTACCTACATGTATGTGACCCAGTAATACTGTATGTGATAAAATGCTGGGAGATCTCAAGAAAACTGGAAATTAAAACAATTTCTTCTTTATCTTAATCAATAGCGGTCTCTGATCAATAAATGCTTTGTTTCTTCGTCATATGAATGAGGAGTACAGCATCTTAATGGAAGCATATCCATTTCCTTAAACTTATCTTCGTGCTGGGCCTTATTATAGCAACTCGAAATTTAAGATCATCAATGTTCACCGATTTGTGGCTACAAATAACAACCGTCATGATCGATTTTTACGATGGCAACCCAGTTAAATATACTAAGAAGTTATTTATAAGTAGAAAAGATGATTTGTGGTAAGACTACAACTCAAAAATGCGTGCATGAAAAGAGAATGATTTTCCTCCAAACCTAACATTCTAAAAGTTTAGTGAAACGATATTCTACATCTTTAAGCAACTTCAAAAGTGTTATAAAGATAAACTATAACTTGCAGATGCCCAAGGCTTCTTTCTTTGACTTGTGAAGTTGTGTGTATGGTGATTAGTATGAGTAGGTGCCCGGATGTGAGATTATTGAGGGTCTTCCGAGTTGTGCGACTTGCAGTTTGACTGCTGGCGATGGATATGTTTTGGAGAAGGGTTCTGTTGTTTGTGGGCCGGAGAGAGGCGAGCAGCTGCGTTGGTGTTGAGTGTGATGCAATCGAATGTAATCTCCTCTGCTGTCGTTGAGTGTTGAGAACCATGTGGGTGAGTGTGCGTGCGTCTGTGAGGATAAGGTTTGGTGCATTGGGTGTGTGATAGGTGAGAAAGTCAGTGAGCGGCGCTGTGACCTTGTGGGAGGGTGTTCGCCGTGCGTCCGGGAGACCTTTGTTCAAGCCTTGGTCGGATCAAACCTAAGACTTACAGAATAGCTACATTCTGCATTATTGCTTAAAACTCAGTACAAAAGGGATGAGAGTGGAATAGATGACAACTCTGCCACATGGAAGAAAGACTCCGTGCCCAATGTGCTTCCGAGTATAAACAAGGTTCATTTACGAGTATTTTATTTCTTTTTTGGCTTCTCGTGTGATTGTGTGGCTATCTTTTGGAGGAAGTTCTCGTTTGTGATGAGGAGTTGTTTTTTTGCAACACTTTGAGGTATTTCGGTTCAGGTGTATGAAAACGGGACCTCGAGGATTAGGAATGTGATGAAGTTGTGTATTCAGGTGAGGAGGCCGCCACTTTTGTTGTGCTTTCGATCTGTTCGAATGGTGGTGTAATTGGGGATACTTGGGTCTTTTGTTTTGGACGTGAGTTTGCCTTCTTGTATGCATATGATGTATATGATCCTTGTTGTCTAGGATGAGCTGTGTGAGTTCCGAGATTTTGTTTTGGATGCAGTTGATGTTGAGTAGCATGATAGTAAGAGCGTTGTTTTTGTGTTTTAAGCTGTTGGTTTGAGTGCTTGTAGCACCTGAGGTAAGTTGTTGTCTGGAGGTGCTGGGTTGGGAGTTGGGGGTGGAAGAGAGGGGGAAGTGGTTGTGATTTGTGATGAGGGTAGGGTAGGGCTTTGCGTAGGAATTATCAGGTTTATTTCGACACAAGTCCAGTATGTGGTGTATTGGGTGAGTGTGATGTTTGTGCATTTGAGGTGAAGCCAGTGGTTGTTCGGGGTGTTGCACGGTATGGATGCCTGCTTTATTGTTATAAGTTTGTTACATGTGGTGCAGGTGTAGATGAAGGTGGAGCCAAGGGTACGTTCGATGTCTCCTGCCAGGAGGATGAGCGCCAGCCACCACGCGGGAACAGACGGCCGGCCAATCAAAGCCCGGCGGCTTCCCGAGTCTCTTGCGAGGCCGGTGATGAGAGATGGGCCTTGCTCCCCAGGGGGGAGGCGGATTGTACCCCGAGCAGCCATCCTTGACGGCCCGAGTGCTTGTCATTAGTGCCCGTCATCAGTACTGCCGTTGAAAACTTGAATCATTCGTTTCTTTTAAAATAAAGTATTTCATTCAAAGGTTCAATTGCAGAAAACATTCCTTCAATGATCGTTGTCAGCATGAAGGCATAATTGCTTATTTTGAAGTAGATTTACATGTTGCTCAAAGCTGTGATGACATTAATGTCTGCTATGTTCTCAAAATTTTGAAGAGAGTTTGGAATTTTTGGATGGATTAAGAGAACGGACTGTGTATGAATGATGTCAGGGAAATGGTTGTGCATTCTAATCGCTGAATTAGTTGGTCAACTCGTTTTCAATGTGCTTATCAGTTCTAATCCTTCAGTATGAAAGAGTGTGGGATTTCTGTGGGTATAATGTCTAAAAATCATGATCAGTCACAAGAAAATATTAATTGTTGGGCTATTGAAGGGTTATTTCCATAGAAATCCGACTTTTCGCTCTGTTTCAATTAGTGAGACAATGAATGGACAACAATCGTTGGTTGATGGTAATTTCAGCCGCTGGTCTATGCGCCGTCTATAAGCCGCTATCGCATAGGTGTCATGACAACGCATGTCCACGACGTCCCATTGCTGTCAATGTTCATGTCTGTTCTAGTCACTGTTAATCATAAAGTCCCAAAATGAGTACTAGAAAGAGAACTGAACCTGAGTACTAACAACGACTAAGACATGAGTCCCAGAATCATGTTCTTTGACTTCGAAAGCACAGTACTTAATGAGCACTCATTTTAATGCTCATTTAATGAGTTGCATAGGACTAGCACTTCCAGTATCCATAAATGTCTTACGGCATATTTATCCCGCTATATCACACACGCACATAGATTTGGATCAATGAAACTTGCACATAAATCAAAGTCGGTGAGGATGCTTTTGATCCAAATTGATTTCTTAGGTTCATAAAGAGGATATCTATAAAATGTCAAAGGCTGGTTTGGAGGATCATTTAGGCTGGTTTGGAACACAGCAAACCGTCATTTCCAATTGCGAGCAGCTGAGCACTCGCTACCTGAGACAGAAACGATCCTAGTGACGATTTCGGTGCATGAACTATGAACAACTATCCCACAGTCACTATTCATTACATCGTCGACAATGCACTCTCAACTAGAAACAAAAAGACTCATTCAGATAGCGTGTGCCGTCACTACTAGCTGTATATACTGATTCACTGAATTGGCCTCGTGTCGAGACATTTATGGATATTTTAATTCATAATATTAGTACTTAACAAGCATTTTAGTACTTCCGTGAATTTAAGTTCGGCAATTCTAGTGCTCTTCTGCTTTGTACTCAGATTTATACAGAAATAGAACTTTGGGATTTACAGTGTGAAGTGTGGGATTTCTATGGCTATTTCTATATTTTCAACAATACAACAATGTATTCTTACCGCAATAATCTTCAATGAGTCATGGTCAGTGTAGTTTTCTCAAAAAGCCTTCTTAGCAAGTACACTCAATAACAGATTTTCGTCCTTATACGGCATCTTCTTGAACAATTAGAAAGCTACTGAAGTATGGCAATCTATCTATGCATAAATTGTTGTTCTCAAGAGGAGCTGATTTTCGACTGACAAGAGTATTCATTATGAAATGGTACTCAATGAATGCATCAATTATTGAAATGATATTTCCTACTACCATAAAATGCTGTATTGTTTAAAACTGTTCTGCAAAAATTACATGTCCTTTGAGGACGCATTTCATCATAAAATTTTCATTCAACAAAAAATATCAAAATTCTATCTCATGTACATGAACACAATTCCCTTTCGACAAACTTCATCATGTTTTCTCTTTGAAGTAGTAGCTCTTGAGATTGACACTTGAAGAGAAGTGCCATGGGAGATGCTGACAATTCAAGACATGCGCTAAAAGGACTTTTCGTGACAAATTCGTTATTGCATTACTTCGGGTCGATTGCATCGACATTTACAGCTTAATAATTCGAATCAAGTGTTTAATCTTAGCCCTACCGGGGAAGTCTGCCCGCTGTTGGGGTTTATAGTGGAGTTATTAAAACTAAGCGCACGGTTTTGTGACTTTTTAGATTTGGCGCATTCCCCAACTTTTCAACTAAATGTCGCTGGATTTCATCCACTATAAAATCAAATTTGTAACCTGTATTGAGAAGCACTTTTTCAAATGACAAAGTACTGACATCACAGATTGGAATTGCTGCAGCAATTCATGTAGAAAAATCCTCCACATTTCAGTTACTGCAAAACCTCGTTAATCAGGTGGTTCCAATAAACATTTCCGGATTAGCGAATTTTGCGGATTACGAAATTCTATTCTTGAATTACGAAGGAAAATCTGTCACAATTTCATAAACTTAAATTTGAGCTAATTCCATGCATGAGTCAATCTTATCAATCTATTTTTGCACGGATGAAAACTTCCGTATCAGCAACCACTTTCGCATCGAAAATGGAGCAGTCATTTATAGATTTATAGCCGGAATTTGCTTATTTGAATTGATATTTATTATACGAAGAGCAAATGGAAGCCACCATTACCAAGTTCGTACACTAAATACAGTGTAGGTTGCACCGAGAATCTCATGTGATTTGGAGCAATCCTTCATCAGTGACAGAAAGGTAGAACCAACCCCGGGATCTTGACGCTGTTCAGAGCCGGTCTGACTTGCGCTGACATGGGCCAGAATGAGAGCCCGCAGCTTGTTGATAATTAAGTTTGTCAATAAGATGTAGTAGAATCTGAGTTATGTAGACTCGTGTCTCAAAGCGTGTCTAAACTTATTTTTCTCAAAATGATGTTTTTACTGAAAGCGAGGGAACAAGCGAGAGTCTTTACAAAAGTACACTCATGATCAACCATTGCAATCCCTTATTGTCGTCATAGTAAAGCGTGCTTATGACGTGATGTCATCCTTTCTATAGTCTTGTAAAATTTCAGAGAGACTGTTTTCAATGACAAATTCAGATCTATCAATTCGTTCAATGTTATATGTGAAACATCTGCAAGTATCTGGTGAAATATGCTGAATAGGTGTAGAGAATTCATCAGAAATGTGTTCAACTTCACATTACGTTCATCCTTCAACATTGTTACATTGTTGCGCGCGATGTAAGGAGCCAGAAAATGTAAGTTTTATTCAAATATGTTTAATAGTTCTTCAAACTTCTCTATTATTTTTTTCATTTCAGCAAAAGTACAGAGACACAATGTAAGGTGAGCAAATGTTCAAAACAAAACAAAAACATCAAAGCCATGTGTTTGTTCTCTCACAGCCACTGTTGATTGTTTACCTTCATTGTTTGTGTACTTTGGTGGAGATGAACAATTAAATGTTAAGGAAGATTGAAAAAGAACTACCGTATTGAACTCATAACTGGCATATCAGTTGAAAAATGGGCATTAAAAAAAGACTTTATGCCACCAGTGTATTCCTATTTCTTACATCGCATGGATCCTGAAGATGCCAAGCATTAATATCTTTGATAGAAGATTGTGAAAATGACATGTTTAGACATAATTCCATCATATTCGCATATTTTCTTATTGAAGAATTGTTATTATGCGATTTTCTTTATTTTGACCACTGTCCGGTAAACACAATAACGGATGCAAGCTAATCATAGCACTTTTGGAGTCTGAGAAACCTCTCGAATGATTGGAACGGATGAGTGAGAATCGATTGAATTTCGACATAATTTAGATGGACCGTTTTCTCTCATCATCTCTGCAGCTAATTTTCAATGCTCCATTTGTTTAATGTATTGTAGTTGTGCTCAGCATTTACTATCATACTTCTTTTCGTCGATCGATATTTCCTTACATCGCAGTTTAAGGAACTTTGCAGTTTCTTACATCGTTCCTTCGCATTAACGTCCCATTGTCTTCCATGAACGAACTTTTCCCGTTTTCACGGTCCATGTTTTTATAAAGGTTGAGGCACAAGGTTCACACATCAAATTAAAAAAAAGTGAACAGACTTGAAGAGTGTCTCAGCAATCCTGAATTACATCTTCCAAGATCACCATGACGTCCGGATGCAGTCATTCGTGTATGAATCATATCTAGAATTGTAATTATCATCAGATGACTTTTGTTGAGGTTCATCATATTGTAAACTTAAGATTAATATACAAAAGAGCCGCCAGCGGAAAGGATTTTGCATTCATCATAACAGCAATCATTGGTTTGTCGGTTTGAGAAAGTGCACAGACCGAAGCGTTTCCAATAAAGAGTGTATTCGATAAATTTGCTCATGTCCAATTTCATTCAAGGAGATGGGTCAACTTTGAGACTTTTGATATGATGAATATTAAATCCCTGCTGTTGGCGGTGCCTTTGAATGCTAGTTCCACTTTGCCATGTTGTGGTACCAGCTAAAAGTCATTCAGTCAAAGCGGTGTAAATTGGGAAGTCCTGAAAAAGCATGATTTGTTTCAAATATCCTCAACGATTCATCGATTTAACACCAGAACTCCCAGAAAAATGTTTACTTAAAACTTCCACGCCGATCAATTGACCGGAAAAAAAGCATCGAATCCACCAGTTATGACGTGGAGTACGCTCACACAAATACACTGCTTGTATCGCAAACTAAAGTTGTTAAGTTGATGGCTATTTCATATTCATTTGATACCGGACAAAACATATCAACACATACAAAACATATTGTTATACATATCAACAAGTCAAGAAGGTACTATGAAATAAAATTCAATATCTTCTTATTTCACATTACAGCAGCAAGCATAAACCAATCTGCCGGTCAATTGACCGGCTTGGGATTTCTGGTGTTAATGTCTGGAGGTCCGTCCAGATCAACTGATTAAGAAATGATTCTTCAAATTAAATGAAGATGTATGCATCTTCCTGCTGTTTTCAATTCATGCTAGGAATGAAATTTCAAAAGGAAAATTGAATACTTCCACAAATCTTGTTCATTAAAATATTGTCATACCACTTATGAGATTCAATTAAGCGAGCAAATTTCTTCATGCTTTTTTAGTTTACTTCCTTTGCAGAGGAAGTGACTTCTATATTTCTGAACTTTCTCCCTCATAGCACATCAGCTCCAAAATAAATGGGATTCGTAGCACCATTGGTAACTGATTGATGTCGCAAATGCTGACTCGGTGCGTTTTGCAGCTATATACATACAAAAAGCAACCTAAAAGTTAATATAACGAAAACTAAAGAAACCGAAAAGCAGTTTATCCTAAAAGACGAAGAAATCGAAGAGGTAGGCGAAGAAGTCTACTCCTGTTATTTTGATAGGACTCCGACTGCGGCTCCGGGTGGCCAATATATAAAGCCTGGTTTTTTGAATAATTAACTGGTAACCAACTTCATAGATCTTTATAGGCTTACCTGAACCTATTTTTAGGGATCACTGCTATATCAATTATCAATCATTTTCTATGAAAGTTCATCAGATGTCGCTTTCTGTTGGATGCATGCGACTCGGCTCCTCCCATCTTCTTAATGTGTGCTTCCCACGGTTTTCTCCAGTCTCTAACAAGCAGGAAAATTCCCATCTTTTTCCAAAAAATATGAGTACACTTTCGATTCTAATGTGCGCTTTAGAGGAGCCATCACACACGATTAACGTGAGGGCCAGAGGTAATGTTCTCAAACAAACTAGTATTTCATTTTTGTCTCTGATGTGACCTTTGGCGCGTAGCTGTGATCGAGGCTAGGAAGGCTTGTCTTCTATACTAAATCACCGAGTGAAAAGACAATCCTGTTTCACTATCACGGGTCATTCCCTCAACTATTTCAAGCTTTGCATTCACTGCTGTCTCTGTACTTTTGTTTGACGGAGAAAGTTGATATCAAGACAGTGACAGCTATGCTTGAGGATAAATAATTTGTTTGTGTAATATTTCGGGTCTAGTTATAGGCCGGAGTCCGGAATCCTATCATTTGATAGGACTCCGACTCCGGCTCCGACTCTGCATCCCTGATTCGAAGACAAACAAAAGTTCGAGACATTATAAGAATAGCCAAAGAGTCGAAATGCAGATGGGCAGGTCACGGGAAGAGACTCAAGGACGAAACGTTGACTAAGACGCTGAAGAGACGAGTTACACGAGATCGACGACAAGTGGAGGAGTCGGAAATGAGAGGCCTTCGCTCAGCAATGGGACAACAACGGCTAGTGACGATGATGATGACATACATACTCTAAAAACTGGAAATAAGTCCAATTGATTAGACTTACCATGTTGAGTTTGTAACAGAAGTCCGCTAACGTGCAGATAACACATATAATAAAATATAAAAATTATTTGTATATTAAAAATGCAAGATAGTCCTGCAAAGGACCTATTAAGCGTTTACTGGGCTGGACAAATGTTCACTGGATTCTTAAAAGTTCACAAAGTCAAGAACGAAAATATAAAAATAAAACTGGACAATGCAACACTAAAACAAATAAAGGACATTTTCATTCGACCGCCGAGTTGCACAAATAAATAACAGCTTCACGTTCCGAGGACGAGTTGTGCCCGTCCCGGTAATTTAGATAATAACAGGACGAGCAGTGTTCTTCATCGGCACTTGAGACAGTGATCATGAGGCTAAGTGTGATGTTTGATTATCTACTACCGAAAATTATGTAATGCAGTAGATAATTTCTAGATTATGACGAAAGTCTATTTGAAGTTCATCAAATTAACAGACTCAATCATAATATACTTCGTGACAAAAATCTTAACACTTAGAATTATGGGGACCATTATGGAGTACTATCAAAGCTGTAACTTTATATGATAAAAATTAATTCAAACTTAGCAACCTGCATAGCACCCTAACATTAATGCAAGCTCAAATTCTATTGTTCATAGAGTTCATCCGATCTCTCTTGCTGAATGCGCTCTCATTGCTTTCAGCCGATCTTTCGGAAAGTGGTTCGACATTGGTAGGATAATGTGGATTCGAGTTTTTCAGCCTTTTACCTGGCTCATCCCACGCAAGCTCGATCAGTGAAAAATCAGAAGAGCGTGAAGACCATGAGAGTTACTCAATTGCTGGGGTGTCATCACTCGGCTGGTGAGCTCTGTGCAGATGCACATTGTTATCTTGGATAATGAGATGGTGCCCATGCATACTGTTGGAATAAAAAAAGGAGTCACAATCTCCGTGAGATAGCAGTCTGTGAGTACAAACTCTTCCGTCGTAGAAATCGGGGGTAAACCGTGATAACTCGTCAACATTACACGATGTTACTCATCAGTGCTCCTTTAAGAATATCACTCACACCATTCTACGGGAAAGTGATCACAGAAATTCACTAAAATTCACAAAGGTTATTGAGAGGCATGTGTACAGCATGTGTGTCAAACTTCAAATCTGTGTAAACTGTCAAATACAGTTCGTGGATGTGTTGTTCTGACCCAACAGTTGATACCAGCAACAGTTATATTGAGACAAGTCAACCGTGAATGTACATGTACATTGTACACAATGCGGTATATCCAATAAGTCACTAATAAGCTAACTACGGCCCGAGTGAAACTAAATTTCAAACAATTTTAAATTTCGCACCAGTCTACTAAATCTGTCCATTCTTTAAATTAGGATCCACTATTTGTCGAATAAAAGTGACGACAAAAAATAATTTTGCAGACGATTGAGTCATGTAGCATCAAAGTCAGTGACAGGTCCAAACTCCTAAAATAGCCGTCAAAATCGCCCGCGTATAATAGGGGCAAGATCTGTGCTTCGCTGATGAAATCATTCAGCTTTGATGATAAATCATCAGCTTCCATAGATTTTTCCTTGATTGTAGTCTGAACAACATGAGTAATTGCTATTCTCCTTGTCTTGCAAAAGGGTTACTTGATGTCATCATTTCGATTATAAATGAGTTTAGAAAATGCACCTCGTCAAGAACTTTTACATTTTCCAATACTTCCGTTTAACATTCCATTCCCTGTTGTTCCGCATTGCATTCTTTCTCCCTCAAGAAAGAGTTGCTTGAACGACGTAGATGGAGAAATGAAGAGAATTTCTCATGGTATTTATTGCTATTAATCTTAGGAAAATGGTTTTCAACACAAAGAAAGAAAGTTCAATTACTTAGAAACTATTCAATGCAATTTTGTAGAAAATGCCTAAAGATTGAATTACTTGAAGAATGTAGAATATTTCCACAGCTTGCAAACATTGCCAGTTGTAGGATATTCAATAAATATTTAGAAAGCAGGTGCAAAAATTCTTGGCAATTGAAATAATGCCCTTTGTTTGTAGACAACTAAAATAAATGTAATTGTCTTGGTGACATTAGTTTTAACATTCTTGCAAACAATGAAACTGAATGCCAGGAAATTGATCTCAAAATAACGCAAATTTCAACAAGTATATCCTTGGCATATCATTTTCCTGTCCTAGATTTTTCTTTGACAGTTTAACATGAGAAGGTTCTGGAAGATTAGTTTTCGAAGCTAGGACTGGTCTTGCCAGTTGAGATCCGAGAAAACCCGCTTAGCTGCAGCATAATTACAGATTACTTTGAAAATTAAACCATCCTTTTTTGTATCCGCAATCATGATGTCCGTTAGCCAGGCGAAAATATTGGATAACTAATAAAAAAATTAACATAAAAAATTGTGGTCCTTCCTATAAGTAAGGTAGGTGAGCCAATAAAGGCCCACCACTTTGCAAATCTCCTCCCATTTTTTTCTGAGTTTATTTGCTTCCAAAAGTGCAACAATAGGACAGTTTGTAAACTGTCCTAGTTCCATTTCTATAAAATCGCATCATATATTGCCGCACCTTTGGTTTGAAATTTCTTATGATTATGGGCCTTATTTAGAACTGTGCTCCTTAAAAAGGACCATATTCAGTTATGATCGTATTATACTTAAATAATCAACTTAAATCTATTGAATCACATTTTAGAATATTGTCATTAATGTAGGAACCAGTAAGTGCAAAAAATTATGATTATTAATTCATTTTGTTTTCCGCAAATAGCTTCAGTTCATTTTAAAGTTTCAATTCTTGAAAAGCATTTTCGCTTGGAATAATCTCAATAAAAAAATATGGAAATAAGATCTGAATAAGTGCATCGATAAAAGCAAAAATCTATACTGTATTCAATGTATCTAATCTCATCAGTTTTATATAGATGTAATAGACCCATTATAAAAACTAAATCGCTCGATTTCAAAGGAATTATGATAAGAAAAGAATACGTTAATTAAATTCCGAATAATCTAAAAAGATAACTGCCGATATGGGAAAATATGCCACTAAACGTTTTCTGTCTAAACACATTCATCATGAATCCATTCATCCATGCATCAAAAAAGACACTTCTGCATATCCTCTTCTTTGTCTTCCAGGCAGAAGATATCAGATCCAAGATCCTGTTGCCTTTTATCAGTCTTCATTCGCAACTTGTTATCTATTTTCTAGAATCTATTCTTCTTATTTAATAATAAATAATATGCAACATTCATTTAATTCGTGAATAACCAATAGATATGTTGGATGACTTTGAAGTTTGTCTATACGACAGACGATACAGGATCTCGTTAACAAACTACAGTCCATCTGCTGATAGGCCCTATAACATTGCCCATTTTAAAATTGATAAGATTGAATAATTTCGAAATTTTCAATCGAAATCGAACCAGTGAAAACATTTAGAATTATGAATATGAGTTAGATAGATAATAATTATAAAGAATTAAGATGAAAATAACCAAAAATGTTCTTAAAGGCCCATTTGGACGTTATGACTTTCTTTTGACATTCCTTCCTAATAAGATCACTTAATTTAAGTAAAACACGTGTTGTATATTCTGATTTATCTAAATAAAGGTTTGGTTACTTGTGAAGGGTTGCAGATGTAGCTTTATCTATGATGTTGACTTGGAACTGGAAAGAACATGAATGGGCATCCGATGCGTTGCATTTGCTTCAATAAATAAAGGCCTAAACGAATTTTAAATATGCGTAGAACATGCTCTCCTGATTCTTTACTTCTCAATGTTACTATTTACACAACAAAGCTCATCACCTGCCTTCATGTGGCTGTGTGACATCCCCAAGAATAACTGCAGTCAGCACTTACTTATGTCCCTGCTCTCAACTCCTCAACTTCCACAGGCTGCCGTGCAGACCAATCACAGCGCTTCTCTCTTAAATTTCAGTTAGATGGAGTTAAGGAGTTTAAAAAGTTTAAATTGAAATTAAAGTTAGATGGAGACAGTATTGTCTCTTCACACATGGACGCAGCAATTTGAAATTTTATTGTTAACATTCTTTTTTTCTGGAGATTGGGCCTTCTGGGCCTTATTTGCCTCTTAACTTAATTTTTAGATCAATAATCAGATCCGCAAGTTGTCCAGTGCACGGTGTATTTATTGTTCTGTTTTTAAAATACTAAAGAATTATGCGTATTGATCATTATGCATTTTTAATGATTGATCGTTCCCTTGCATAAATGCCACAAATATCAATCAAAAATTCTTCATGTACGTAATTCGCACATGGCAAATTTAGATTGCGTGTTAATCAGGACTGCTCACCAACAGATTGCTAGTTTTCAAATTAATTTGGTTTATCAAGGCATAGTACTCTCAATCATTTTGAAAATAAATATCTAATTCCTTTTGTATCAAGTCACTGAAGCAGTGATATCTAAACAATCTATGTTTCTTTGAATCAAGGGAATTAAAAATGATCTTTTTGTTTTTCAATTTGAGCGTGATCTAAATATGGAGCAGCAATAGAATGCATTTGATACTATCTGAAAGCTAAAGAATCTTTACATCTCCGGAAACTCATTGCTCTCTAATTACAATAAAGACGATCAATTATTTTTTTTACAATCATCGAATTCAAAGCTTCTAATCCAGCTTACCTGTGTTGAGACAGTCATCCTGCGAGTCAAATTTTATTTTATTTGTCCCAGTTTCTGATGATGCTGAAAATAGATTCAGTCTTATCTATAGATCTTCTGAAAACATGAAATCAACGATCTCAAAATATCTGAATATTAGCAAAGTACAAGCTTGCGAGTTGTGTTGGGTAAGGGAAAAATCATCAATGTTGACAAACTGCCGAAACAGAGACATGTACTATTATTGTGTGCATTGTGGTCAAAAGCTGAAATAAGCCTGGTTCCCAGAAATACAAAATGTGTTTTTCATCAATGAAGCTTTAAAAAGATGCTCATTTTTTTGGTGTAAAGTATTCTCAAATTAGCCATCGAGCTGCCGTTTGCAGATAATTTCGTCGAAGATGCATTGCCCAGAAATGCACCTATCATCCTTTTGACTTTTGAAGTTCAGCTATTATTCCGGCAGCCAGCATGAGTTTCTGAAGGGAACGAGGCTGAAAATGAGTCTTTCACAGCAGCTCGGATCCGCGGATCCGCCCGGGTCCAGTGCTCCGGGTCTCTCGATCCGGACTGCATATCTGTCGCGTTTTTTGTAGCTCTAATTTTTTCATGATCGCCGGCACTTGTAAAATTATTATGAATTGTCATGACGAATCTTGAAATTTGTATGCATAAATTGTCTGTGCAGCACAGTGCATGACACTAACTAATATCATTTTCTCAAGAAGAGCTTGCGTTGAAATTGGATCTTTTTCAGCGCGTGACTCAACGCAACCATATAGCGTTCAGGCACAGAATACAAAAGAGCACATAATTAGATTGCTTAAACGTGTCACTTTGCTGGAATTGCAAGCTGATTCAAAACAATGGCAGATGCAGGAAGTCATTAAGTGGGCAAAAAGAATTTTCTAATGTCTTACAGAGATAGGAAAAATAGGCGTGCGTCGTTTGCGTATTGCTTAGAATTCCCTCAAAATGCCCCGATCGACGCGATTCCTTCAGATTAGAAGAATTCAGATAATTGCGCAAAAGTTTCCTCGATGAGGTTGGTCCTTCCGATCATCAGTAAAAAAGGTAGCACGAGCACGAAAAAGCGTTCACGAACTTCACAGTAAAACTTGACATCGTCTGCGTCTCTTTGCTGTGTGTTACAGTTGATAACAGTCTCTGAAACTTCGCACAATTTGGCGTGTCAATAATACAATACTTACCTAGGCTACGCATTTATGCGTCACAAGCTTCTCGATGTCTTGGCAGCCTCAAATGGCAAAGGGCAGTCTAAAAGAAATGTATCCCATTACATAAATGTCATTCTTCTAATGAAACAGCAAGAACTAAACAACAACCGCTGACTACGATGCAGATAGATATGGACGAAGTAGTTTTCATGTCAACTCAAAACAGATCGATGGACTGTAGCACGTAGAAGGCCTCCGACTAAAGTCAAGCTAGGCATATCCCTTACCTATTCAAAGTCATTAGATTAGAGTCAGATAGTTTAGGGATTTATGAACCTAAATTTAGTGTCTACGGTTGTGAATATGCAATAGGCCAAGGTGTAAGTCCTTTTTCATCTGCATGTGCAATTAAGCGTAGGCCTAGCCTATAATATACCGGCCTGAAGCAGTGTAAGTAGCCTAATATTTACATCTGTATACCGGTTTATACATGGCTTTAGGCCCTATAATACATTTGCAGGTAGACCATGTAAGATTATGAATATAGACCTACTGAATGTGATAAAATTATAATACACGCGATAAGCTTTTAGAAACAAGGTAGATTTTATCTTAGAACGATTTAGAAATCATGATGTAAATTATTTTCGTATATCAGTTTTTAGTCTTACCGTTTGGCAACCGCTGTTTGGTGCGCTATATTACATGTAGGTCTAATG
This sequence comes from Prostheceraeus crozeri, assembly GCA_907163375.1. Classification (NCBI taxonomy): domain Eukaryota; kingdom Metazoa; phylum Platyhelminthes; order Polycladida; family Euryleptidae; genus Prostheceraeus; species Prostheceraeus crozeri. The sequence continues at coordinate 124,159 of CAJQUW010006278.1, read as the reverse complement.
GTCCATGACGCTTTCCTATACTCGTATAGGCTGCTGTACACGTAAACTAGGCTGTGGGACTATCCGGCTAGGCCTATAGCTCAGTTTGCGTGCATAGGCATATAAGCTAAGTCGTTAAGGGAAGCCTCTGGGTCTTTCTGCAATTCACAGGGTGATGTACAGCCTATGCCTACTACGAATCTGCGCGTCTGCCGAGTTCCAGTAGTTCCTCTTCTTGTCACACAGGAACACAGAAAAACAGTTAATAAGATGGCACACAGATTGCATTGTTTAGCAAAAATGAATTTTTCTTTGTTTTCTATTATGAAAAGTACTAAAAGTACTAAGTCTAAGTATTACTGAAAAGTACTAAGTCTAGAGCCATGATTTTTGACATGGAATGTCTTCAGGTCATTTCCTATCATCTGTATGTGATATTGTCATGCTTCTGATCGGCGCTGTTTGCGGGAATGTGGTTTAGTCTTGAAAAGTGGGTCGAAAAGTTGCCGAATCTGAATGTATGTAGCTTTATGCATTAAATTCAAAATTTTGCATTGAAAAATAGTCGAGCTGAATGTGAAAGGCTGAAAGAATTTTTGTACATGAAGAATTTTGTAAAGAATTTTCATAACGAATTTTTGGTTGGGAAGTTGGGGAGAGATGGGTTAGCAGCACATTTCTGCTGCCAGATATCTTTTCATTCTACGCATAATAGATATCATTCATGTTTACAAGTCCATCTAGTGTTAATTCTATGATTCTCTACATCAAATTTTAAATCTTTTGTATTTACCATGAATTCTTTTCTTGATAGTGGCGCTATGGTGTAATAGTCTAAATATATTGATTAGCCTTTTATGCGATTTTACAATAAACAACTTGACTTTCTTTCAATACAAAATTTTTAATTTCATGAACAGTCAAGGCATATTTCCTCAGCTTTATGGATTAATGTTCACGAACGTGATATGAAACTGAAGACATTCCAAGTCAAAAATTATGACTCTAGACTTATTACTTATCAGACAGTAAAAAATGATAGTTGTTGCCTGTCTGTAATATCAGTCTGGCATCACATCGTCAATCTCCAAATTTCTTTTGTCAATGAAGCCATTAATATCATCATAATTCAACATCTGAGAAATCTATCCAACTCAATTATAATGCCATTACTTACATCAAGGACTTTGAAAGAGCCTAGGACCATGTATCAATCTTGTTATCATGTCTCGTCAGTGTCTTTGATAGAGAAGCCATTAATATCATCATAATGCAGCATTCTGTGAGACTTATTCATTTCAATAATCATGGCATTAACTCCACCACAAACTTGAAAGAGCTTGAGATCATCTTCTCAAATGACAAACTGATGAATAATATGAATAAGAAATCTGTCAACTCTCTATAGCAGACTGTCTGCTTCATTGCATGGGCAATTTTTTATCCGCTATTTACCTTCATGATGATATGAGAGAAAATTCTCTGATATCAGGCGATGGAATATTAAATCTATTGGAACTTAAAAATAAAATCTAGATCAATTTAGCGAGTTGGTATACTTAGAATCCCATGAACTATCGTGCATTATATTAAGTTTAATGTCAACCATGAATATTTCGCGCATACTTTTTACAATGACTCAACATTGGTGCTATGTATTGCAATGTAAAACTTTGAATTGTTGGAAACATTGATTTGTGAAAATAGTTTGCAAGTATTCAAATGATGAATTCTGACAAAATGTCTGAAATATGTGGACAGCACTGCTCACAAATGTTCGTTTCAGAAACATAAGAGAAAGCAAGTAAAATAAAAAATGATGCGTGGAGTCAGCGAGTTACAAGTTGATGGAAGACATCGATGCACTAAGATTGTCTGTCTGGATTGTCTAGATTGGGATAAGAAGCTTGAGCAGGAAATGTTGTTGTTTAATATTGACATATACGCCGTATGAATGCGTCATTGTGTCTACGAGGTGCTTTCCCATGGATGCTAATCCAACAGCCTATCAAACAATCTATTTGATATTATAATTGAAAGACAATGTTTCCTAATGGGTGTGGCCCTACACTAAATGATGCTTTTCATGGTCAACTACACAAAACTCTTGTTTCATGCTCTCTCAGTATAGTCACTCATTGTTCACAAAATTTTATGCACATTTACAATATTCTATATAATTGAGAATTCCGTTAAAATCAATTTGGCGATCTGCAAGTAGTGACAAGGCCGTCCAGCTCTGTTTCAAATGAAAACTGATTTTTTAATTTTGTATTAATCGCTGATGATTTCCTAAGTTCCAAACTACAAAGGTTCTCTAGGTTTGTCCCGTCAAGAACGAGTTTTACCCTTTCAAGATTGACAATACTATTTCAAACTGCAGCAGTTGAAAATCATTGCTTGAATATAAGTTGAAGAATATACGCCGTATGAATGCGTCATTGCGTCTACGAGGTGCTTTTCCATGGATGCTAATCCAACAGCCTATCAAACAATCTATTTGATATTATAATTGAAAAAATTTCGTCATTGCCGCTTAAAGTGCATTTTTGTCGGTATGAATACGCAAACTGCTGTTCTTTACCAGATCAACTGCAACATTATCGTTTCAAAGGCAAAATAAAACAATGACAATATAAGCTTCGATACAGCGTTTCCTTATTCTTTTAGCGTGTTGAGACCCACTCAAATTGTTTGCAGATTAAGTTATTAATATGTGCACTTCCAAACTTGCGTTGCCCCTCTTTTTTAAGACACGACCATCGAAGGTGCTCTATATTTAACTTGACAAATGGGAGAATGAAGTCAACTGCTTTGCCGATTGGTTGAATTCATGCAATAGGACCTACAGAACGGACATAGCACGTCTTTGTCAGTTGCGTTCGTGTAGATGAATACTGAACTTAGATGGTGAAGTGATTGACTGAATGACGGATATGCATTCTTAGGGTTAAACAGAGTAAAGTGCTGTACAAAACTAATCTATTTTGTCATTCGATTTATTAGACTAATTTCTTGTTCATCTGCATCTTTGTAAAATTGTATTGCTATATTCAATATTAGCTACGATAATCGCTTTTTGTCTTAAAATCAATACTCCAATAACATTTATTGAAGTCCACATCAACAATGAATCCCAGAAAAACTTATCGATCATCAGATCCAGCGATAGATGTATTATGGGCACTTTGATTATGGCTCTTAACCATGGAAGAATGCATGCCAAGACTTCAAGAAGATCAAGAAGATAGACATTTTCATTTGCTAGACATTTTCTTGATAGACATTCATTTTGTTATCAAGAAAATAGACATTTTCATTTGATAGACATATTCATTTTGTTATCAAGAGGATAGACATATGTTGTCAACGATACTTGTCCAAGTCCTTACGTGCTGGTTGTAATTTGCCTCTTTGTTTCTAGTTTGCAGCTGAAGATCGCCGCCATTGATTAGGGTGAATTTATGTTTTGTTTTGTCTTCATTAAGCTGTTGATATGGCAGTTGGCATTTGGAACTGGAACGCTTCACGCTTCACCTCGGTAATTCTGCTGTTGAAATGTCAGATGAACTCGAAGTGTTAACCCTTATCCTCGCACGGAAATGAATATACCTTAACCTAGCATCCACTACATTTTGTAGTTACCTGTAAAAGTCAGATTTGATCCTTTTAAAAATGTTTTTAATATTACAGAACGAAAGGTCATAAGCCATAATTACATATCATTGAACTAATATACAACTCATAGGGTCATATTAACAATTTAGAAATGAAGTTGTGAGTGAATATTGAATTCCCCGGCACGCACATATCTCATAAGTGAAGTGATTCATATAACCAGTGATTCTGGTAACACTGCGGCAAATATCTGTTACTTTCCTATTAGTGCAACTCAAAACTTCACGAATTATTCCTTCTGATAAGAAAAGATTGAATGCTTCCAAAGCTGACTGCGGATGAGCTATTTGATTGCGTCGTTCAACGATATTTCGGTTCCGTCGACGTGATTGGAATGGGTTGCGAGAATATGCGATGTTATTTACAACAACTTGATCAACAGTATCTTCATCCAACGTTTCAGAGTCAGAGTCCGATCCGTCATCCACAAATACAGGAATGTCCCCCTCATCACGATCATCCATTTCTGAGTCGCCAGTTGCTGCGTCACCATCTTGATCATCATCGAATAGATTTTCCTGTTCTTCTTCATTTACAGCGCCATGAGCAATATTTTCTCTCCTCCTCGTTAGAGATACATGTAGTTGAATCTTCATCTGTATTCCAAATAAGCTTCAATGCTTGCGCAGCAGAGTAACGGGTGGTTCAAGGCATGTTTACAAAGTAATGTGGCTTGGTAGTTCGATGACCTGTATTCATCAGCAGCAGTCAGCGAACCAATCAGAAAACGCCGAAGTGATATTGCGATTCGATTTGATTGAGATTCAACTCTCAAACATAGAACATTACATGTCTATAATAGTGCATTACGCCATTGAGTGTTCAGCGTTCCCCCGGCTCACAAGCTTCTATAGCAACAGTCTATTGCTTGTCAGATCTCTAGGCCATGTGCTGAATGTGTCGCTATTGTAATCACTCCATGTCATTGACAGTCTCATTGATGAATATTGTTACTGGCAATTTGACTTGCATTTATGACTTCTAGAATATGAATTATTGAATGCAGATATCTATGCCATGCGTTAAATTTGTCTCCACTGTCGTCACTTCAATTCATTGGCGATCACGTTGATCTTTCTGGTGGTGCAAAAGCGATAATTGACTGTCATAATTGAATAAAATATCTATGGTAGCTTAGAATTTATACATGCATTCTATTGATTGCTGTGAGATCTTGATGAAGGGTTACTGGGAGTTGTTTTTCGTATCAATATTTAATATGTAAATTACTGGGAGTGAAACTATTTTCGGTACTAGTAAGCAAGATCTGAAAATGATTTCAATACTTTCGATGGCTCATAGAGTTGCAAAAACTTCATCATTTGTGAATTACAATGTGGCAGTAGACGTTATGACAGAATATATAGCAGTCAAGCAAGTTTGAATAAGTTGAAAGTTTTAAGTTTTAAATGCGTTAATAGACATTGTTTGTGGTCTATGATTGAGAGTATAGTCAAACTCTTATGATTTCATCTTCTTTTTGGCTCACTAGAATGTAGGGGATGCGAGGTTGAGGTAGTATCTATGAATATTTTCTAAGATATACCAACTGCAACCAAAATTTGGTAGGTAGATGAACTTTACTAACCTATGCTCATCATTCTATAATCCCAGTGTTCTAGCATTGATTAGTAAAATTTTATTTGATCTTAAATTTTGCTTTACTACAAAATGTAGGGGATGCGAGGATAAGGGTTAATGTTGCGAATGGTCATGTCATTCTGCAGTTGATATGTCTATACTTAATATGAAACAAATCATTAGCTTCTTGATCGGTCAAGCCTATAAACGTTTGTAGAAGAAGCTCCTGCAGTCTAATTCAAAAACAATGCCATGTGTTATTGTACATGCAAAATGCGTATAGAATAAAAGTCATGAAAACACAGTTTCAAAGAAAGAATGTTTTGCTGCAGTTCCCCAAACGAAGATTCACGTTATGGTAAAAAGGAAAATGCATGTCATATGCTTCTAGCAGTCAATAGAAATTAGTTTCTATCGATCCTATGGGTCCACTTGGTTTCTATCCACTGTTGAATGCGTGGGACGCAGAGGTGCAGTCTGTTTTGCAATTTTCCAAACTCCACCAGAGGTCGGCCAGAAAATAACCAGGAGCTCACTTTTTGCTATAAATATGAATATTTTCCCGCCCTTTGGTGTAGATGTGGTTTACAGGGTTGGAACCGGTCGGGGTTCTGTCGGCCAAAGCGTGGCCGTTATCGAGCGGCGTCGGCAGAATCAAAGCCGGTCGGACCGAGCGGGAATGCGGCTGGCGTCTCTTCACCGGTTAGTTAAGGCTTGGATCATCAGATATCATTCAATTTCCACATAGGATGCATGGAATGCATGAATGGTAAGCTTACCAGTACCTAAAAGAGTTACCTAAAGTTTAAAAGTCAAAAGTCAAAATGTTTTATAACATAAACATAGTCTATAAATATAGAGCCTTCATTTTTAAAAAATGTAATAAATAATGAACGCACAGGATGATCACTGAAGAGAGGATGACGTTGATGACTGAAATGTTCAAAAGCCGGAGTTAGTCAATGGAATAATGAAGCTAGCAGTATCATGATGGACGGAGAGATGCTCTTTCCCGTCATCAATATTAAATCTAAGACATTTCAAAGTCAATTATCATATATCACACAGTAAAAGCGGCGTATTTAAGAATCGGTGGCTGAATTATTTCGCGATGTCTGTCCTAATTTTATTTTTTTACTATTTATTTATAGTATTATTCACATTTTTAATATTTAATGAGAGGGTCGACAATGACATGCAAAACTAAATCGTATTCAAAAATTGTAAATGAATTCATATTATAATATGGACAGTATCTCTCCTGCAATGTATCAGTGGATTGTGGACTCAATGAATAAAGCGCCAATAGTCGACCCTCTCGAATAACTGATGTAGCAATTGACTGACATACCGCTGAGAGTCCTTTTAAAGGACGTGAATAAATAGTTGGAGAGGAACTTCTATTGTTTCTAATTTTCTCTGCTTCTGTGAAATAGCACGACAATGATATCAATTCTTTCACATGCACTGAATGCATTCTTGAATATAAATCTTCTTCACGGATATCTATGAATGAAGGGATGTGCTTTCTTCCATACGCATCATAATTTGTGATATAAAGGAAAGATGGAAGCCGTCCGAGATTTTCGAACCTGGCCGGGCCGGCTCAGACCGGCTTTTGTACTTCGATTATTTGATCTACTTTTGCTCAAGAAGTACAGCATCTCTTGAGTCTAAAGTACAACAAAATTTTGGAGTGCGAAAAAACGCTTGCTAGTTTGATGTCCAAAGGAAAACAGTACTTCATGATCAGAGTCACACACAATGAGTCGTCAACAGTCAAATTCTGTAGTCGCCATCGCTAGCAATTAGAAAAGGAATAAAACGAAGCTAGGAATAATTGTAACTTGATGCAAGAAGTTTGAGTCGGAAATAAGGCACTTTCCTTTGAATGTTAATCCAACAGATGATCAAACAATCTATTTGATGTTCTAATTATTAGGCATATGCATGGATAACGTGGCTTTTCTAGCATGTGTGGCCCCACAATTGAATTTCTTTGATATACTCTTTTTTTATTTTCATTCATAGTTCAACTAATTTTATACACTTCTTCATAGCTTTATAGAATTGAGCCTGCAATTAAGAACAATGCGGGCCTAGCCGGCCTGGAAGCTGCTATGAGGCCGTGAACGGGCTTCGGCCGGTTTTCACAGCAAGACCGGCGCGGCCGGCTTCCAGCTCTGATATAAAATAAAACAATGCAATTCGCACTTTGACAGCATATTTTGTGCGATGAATAGTAATACGCGAAATAAGCTATTTGCTAATCTTAGGCTATGTAGACCTACACAATTTATAGTAATTTATGACAATGGTAACTGTATTTTCAAAATCAATCATGAGCAAGTAAATTAAAAACATAGAATCAAAATGGCACAACAGTGATACAATAATAATAGCAATAAATCGACATCATGAAGACTATATAATCATGAGATATACTGGATGCATGTACCACAAGCAGTTACCGATAATGAAGCAGATAAGATTTTGTGGGACTTCGAGATTCAAACAGATCGCAGGATACAAGCAAGAAGACCTGATATAGTTACTCTGAACAAAGAAGACAAGAAAACACTGATTGTGGATGTAGCAGTGCCTGATGACAGAAACATGGCCGATAAAGAGAAAGAAAAGATATCGAAATACCAATACATACGCCCTGAAATCAAGCGACTTTTGAACACAAGCAGAAGTAGTCCAGATTGTGATTGGGGCATTCGGTGCCCATAATCCCAAACTGGATGGGTACTTGGCGAAAGTCCCAGGCGACCGCTAGAGACCACAGCTGGTCAAAGCAGCATTCCTTGGTAGTCCCCACATCCTTAGATTGACACTGGATCTCCCTGAGTCCTGGTAGGACTCAGTGGTCTAGATTGTTAGTAAAAATAGTGACACCGACCAAGAAAATAATAACGGTCGTGACTAAAGAAAAAAACACAATAATTCCTATATATAAATCCCCGCCTCCACGAGAAAATTCCAAGCGGTCAACAATTCCAAGCTCTAATCAAAATGTTACTATAGTGCGGATGGTAAGAAATGTTTTCTCCGAAAGTGCGACGTGAATCATTGAACTTATTTTGAAATGATTTACAGAAGTGAGATTCGCCTCTTCACTTGTGAGGGAATTCCAGCGATTTACGACACAGTTGAGAACTCTCTACATCGTATTTTAAATTCTGATCTTTTGAGTTCATATTAATGCCAGTAAGCTGACACATATGCCCTAAGATTCTGGAACAAAGAGCTCACCAAATATGACGTAAATTTTTCAATTCAGTGAGTGTCCCAAGACCGAGAGTGTTGTGTGTGGTACCTGTATACAGGTATGCGTTGTATGCAACGTCAATCAAAATGCATCGCCTGCTGTTAACTTATCAGGCAATTATCAACTATCCAATGTTGAGTGTTCAGATATAGTAGGACTTCAGTTGCATTGAAATTTATCCCTCATTGCATCTCTAAGCTACACGTGTTGAATAAAGTATCCCATGTAGTGAAATTATTCAAGAATTGGAGTATTTACAACAGATAAGCAAAGGAAAGCACACTACTTGCAAAATTCACGCCGGCTAGAATGAAGATTCTGGAAACTGTTTTTGAGAAAAAGCATTTTTTGAACTGCATTCATAAGTTGCCTGTAATTCTCTCTTTAACTGTTTAAAACAGTTCTCAGCATTCATGTCACACAATATACGTATTTACATTCTCTTTGATGTTGCAATTGATTGACTAAAACATTTTATTCGAGAATGAATATCGTCAACGGTCTAAATTGACCTAATTGATTTGACCAATTGGTCAGCGCAATGAATAACCGGCCGGACGGCCGGTCTTCAAAATCTTCGGCTTGGGACACCCGGTGGTCGGCTCCAACCTTGAATTGATTGATTCTTGACATCCTTCTGCTTATTGTTGAATCGGATTCCTTGAAGAAAATCGAAAATAGGTTTTGAATTCCTTTCATTCGATTTTAAGTTATCTGCTTTCAATTTGATTTTCTCTTTGCATTTCATTAACTTACTCTATTTGATCAGAAAGTTTGTAAGAATACAAGAGGACTGACAATCTCATTTGCGAGTCTGAATTTACTTCAAATATTACATTCTCTATCCTTCTTCATTCTAATTGGCTTTTGAACTAGCCGAATACGATGTAAATTGTGATTTAAACTCTTGTGGATTGGCAATTGTTTCCATCCAATAACAGATCTTCCAAGTGAGAGAGCACACTCTTCAGCGTCAAACACTCCTTAAGACTTAACAAGCAACAGGAATACTCACAACACAGGTTTTCATCTCTAACCAACGATTCATCTCTGTTATTCTGAAATCGCTTCAATGGTTGATAATATATCTGAATCAAATGGAACGAGCTCTAATTACACAGGCATCGACTGTCCACAGTCGTTGGAATCTTTCAAAAATTCGTTTCGGCATGTTTACGGACCTGTGGGAACAATCCTCAATATCTTAAGTATTGTAACTTGTATTCTAAACGCTACTGTCTTGAGTCGACGATCCATGCGGAGTGCTACGAACACTATTCTCACGGGCATCGCTTTAGCGGATCTCTGCACGGCTGCCGTCGTGCTACCAACCCTACAGACACCGTGGACGCAGAGATCCTTTGACTGCCCTAGGTTCTACGCACCGCTGTACATCCAAGTGTACAAGATTTTCTCATCAAGGGTTGCTTTGACAAGTTCACACCTGTTCTGTCTGGTTTGGTGTTCTGTTGGCTGGATTTCGCTTTGCAGCTGTCTCCATGAGCAGTGCATCACGATCCGGAAATTCGACTCTAACAAAGGACATCCGTAGAGCACGAATTGCAATGTTATTAACAATCCTCATCGTTATAGGGTTTTTGCTGCCATATTTCATGGCTTATGTGTTGAACATTCTAGATGACAATTATGAATTTATAAATGGAACAATGACTAAAACTTCATCTGGAATTACTGTCTTCAGCTGTGCTCGTGCGCGGAGAGTCAGATTCTATACATTGGCTCTTGCTCAGTATTTAAGTCTAGGCATTTCTTTTCTGTCTAAAGTACTACCATGTATTCTAATGACTGGTTTTAGCATTCTCCTTGTTCGAATGCTTCATCTTGCGAGGATGAAACGAATTTCAGTGCAAAGTTGTGCTTTGAACAATAAGAACGGATCTTCGACCAAGCGTAGTAGTCGATTAAATGATCGACTTATTGCATACAACCGGACCACAACAATGCTGCTTTGTATTATAACTCTAATCAACGTTATCGAACTGCCGAATGCCATCCTACTTCTTTTAAAGACAAGATACAATCTTGCAAACTGTATTTACAACAATCTCGGTGAACTTATTGACTTTTTCGCTCTTTTAAAGAATGCTGCCATATTCACACTGTACTGCTCCATGTCATCTGACTTTCGTCGAATCTTCAATCATTGGATCACCTGTAAAGGCAGCTCACATTCATGTAGTAACGAAGATCGACGTGAATCTTCATGGACAAGATACGATATTACCACAAGACTTCACCGATTATCACGCTTTACAGGTATCAACAATAACGCTAGTAACAACACAAACAATAACAATATCCCAAATGACGATAACGACAAACGTTCTCGATGTCAGTATTCTCAAGTGTAACTCACTATTTGCTATCGATTTTCCGTTTGTTTTCATTGATGTCCGTTATAAAAAGATACATTCTTAAAAATTAGGTTTTCACAAAATGCAGATCGGTTTTGCTAGGTCAACAGAAGCAAAGATAAATCTTGGATTGATCGTTAGAGAATCTTTCAATAGTTGAAAAAGCTGCATTTGTGAAAAGTTCAACAGTTGAAAAACTGTAATTGGCATTCTTTGAGAAGATAGTATTTAGTATCTATATATCCTCCTCCCCTGTCTCTGCAAGCGAATATTTTCATCCTTTTCCATGTTGTCTTTTCGTTTTATGAACATACAATAGCACGCACTTTCGTAGCCGGTTCGATGCCACCATCTCATCCAATGAGTGCGAAAACTTGTCACACTTTGCCCTTCTCTCTCGCTCTCTGTATGTCTCTCCTTCTCTCCTTCTTTCCTTCTCTCTCTCTCTTTCTCTTGCTCTCGCTCTCTGTCTGTTTCTCCTTCACTGTCTCTCTCTCTCTCTCTGTATGTCTCTCCTTCTCTCTCTCTCTCTTTCTCTCCCACGCATAGAGTCTAGTGTTAAACCCTTACTTCTTCGATCTCTTCAATCACTGATAGCACTTTTTGCTTGTACCCATTCAGTTGTCTCACCATTTCTTCACTGTTTGGTGCAATCACAGAGTGGTGTTTGAAGTTGTTTCCTTGATTCAGGCTTCTTTCACTCTTTTCTAGATTTGATTCGATGCTTGCTTTTTTTCGTCATAAAACTCTCCTCTCATTTTTCAGATTATTCTATTCATACGTCGCCCTCTAGTTTGGTTGTAATTTTCTTGTTTTTTTTTACTTACTGCAATTTACAGTACAATTATTCAGGTACAAAACTTCATATGTGCAAGTGAGTCGTCTATCCAAATTATTTTGGATACATCGGCTAAACATATATTAAAAGTAATAAGCGATTCTAACGCAACATTATCAAGAGTCTAAAATGATAATATTCTCTTTTTTAAGCCGTACATGCTAAATTGCATGCAGTGCATTTCATAAGACATCATGTTCTTCGCCCTATGATGTATCTTAAGTTTCGATGTAGCGCAGACAAAGATTGTCTGTCATACAAGATACAGTGAAAGATACTTCTACTCAAGACATGTCATCTAGTGATCCTTTGGTAAAATTCGAAACAATTCACTTGCAATTGATATTACTTACTCAAGAATGATAACATCAAATATCGAAACTATGTTTGTCTATAAAATACGCAGAGAAGCAATATACATGTAGCGGCGCCTGTGGGACTAAACCGTTCAAACCATGAGGCGGCCCAGGACGCTGGATAGCCTGCACATCATTCGATGATTATTGAAACTGACCAATGATGAAATAGGTGAAAAAATTGTGGGCCATTCTGTTTTTCCACTTAATGTCCACATAGAAAGAGGTTTTGATCCCAATTTTTCGAGCGCACACTGGGCGTCTACTGCTTCCGTCCTGGCATGCATGTGTCGCTTACTTTCGTACACGAGCATCAACTAGGGCTTCTTCACTCATATGAAAAGAAAGCATGCATTTAAAATACTTCAACTATTTTATCATAGTGTAAAATGAAAAAATGATATAATATAATATTAATTTTTCCCATTGATGCCAATCATCAGATGAAGCCTCATTAGAAGAAGCTTAAGATGCTATAATTGAGACTCTCAACGGGGTATTTTCGCATTGAATAGAGCTTGCAATCAACAGTATACTGTTGAAAACTACATACTGTTCTACCTACATACTGCGCGCGCTTCGGTTTCCTAGAAAGGAAGAATTGTATGTAACCTTAATATTCAAATGGCACATCACAGAATTAGACAACTTGCTCCTTCTCGAATGGATAATTCGTGCATCGCTCTTGATATTAGAAATGGCAAACAATAAGCTATCAGCAGAGGACACCAGAGCCGGTGAGAGATGCGTACGTGCTGTGATATCACTATGCACACACCAAAACACACATCGATGCTTGGCTTCGATTCAATGTATGCACTATACAGTGAGGAATGCCGAGGAGAGGATGTGAAAACATCAAGTGAACTAATTTTCGTGCGCCTGCTACTTTCATTAATAATGATCGGAAGGGCCCACATTATGGAGAAAACTTGTGCGCAATGATCTGAATTCTTCGAATCTGAAGGAATTTTGGCAATTGAAGCACTTTGCTGGAACTCACATTAACCCGCAAGTGACGCACGACTTTTTCCTATCTCTGCAAGGTATTAGGAATTCCTTTTTGCCCACTTAATAGGTTCCTCGATGTGCCGTCCATTTCGTATTAATCACACTTCTAGCAAACCGAAGCCGATAAACAAAATATTTAATTCTGTCGTTTCAAAAGAGGATTTCCAACCGAAGCGCTGATCAAAAGTTGCATCTAGAATTTTTAGTTCATCAACACATGGGACATTATTGACAAAACAATTAGGACAATGATTTTGCGACATGGGTATAATCATCTGTCGACATTTGTTTGTTTGAATACTCATCTTATTGTTGACATTCATTTCATTATGCTCTTCATTGCTCTACTGCTCAGCATGAAAGGACTCTTTAGGAAATTGAATTATATGATGTTTTTCATTGGAAGATCTTATATAACCAGATTTTCTCTCTAACATCAGGAAATGAATCGGATTTGGTAGTTTATCATGAAACCATGATTCTAATGAAGATTGATTTTTATGTCGTAGAAATTGAAAGTCTGGGGTTAAGAAGAAGCCCATAATTGAGAAATGTTCTCTTAGTTGGATTAATTGCGTTTTCAAAGTCGCTTTTCTCAAATCAATGAATGCATAGTCCATATTCGCCATTTTCTGCCTCAGAGTTGACCGCGCGGTCATCGAATCGTGCGTAAAATGGAATCGCGCAGAGATGTGCAGCATAGATGGCCACTTCCCGTGCAAAGGTAGATGTCGGATCGTCTCCACGTGACTCTACGTTCAACTTAACAATCCCAATGATGATGAACTTCTCATCGCAATTTATATTTGTTGCACTATAATGCAAATTGTGGAAAATATTGCAATATACAAAAAAATAAATGCTTTGAAATCAGTGCTTTTGTGAATATCCGGTGCATGTGAGACATAATTCGGCAACCCTAGAAGCGTCATTTCGGAATAAAGCGAATTAATCGAGGAAGTACTTATTTCTTCTTGCACACAATTATGTATGCGCAAACCCAGTACAGATCTCGCAGGCTGACCATCGGCCATCGGAGAAAATGCTAAGGGCCGAAGTCGGTCAGCCGAATCCGAACCGATTAAGAGGCGTCCGGAAACGTCACTTTTAGGCTAAAATCGTGCCGACATCGGCCCGCAGGCGGCCCAACATTGCGCTTTTTGTTAAGTAACATGGCTTTGTCGTTATTACCAGATTTCAAAAGATAATGTCAACACAGAAAATAAGTCGTGAGCACGCTTGAACCATCGATCTTGGATCCAGATAGCATGGATGCACACTCTTAGTCCGGCAACCAGACGGAGTTTCTGCAGAGACCGAGACCGAAAAATGATACTTTCACAGAATGATTATTCCCACTACGAATCTGCGCGTCTGCCGAGTTCTAATTGGTTTCTCTTATTATCGGACAGAATCAAAGCACAGATTCATGCAACTCTGTCTATATAGATCACGGTGTGTTTTTTAGGGGTTATACCTCAAATTTCATGCCCACTCTAGAAACCAAATGGAGAATGTTTCACATGTGCCAGGAAGTGTAAAAAAGCAAATTTGAAAAAATGTGTCGATCCCTCTTCTTTCTGCAGCTTCTTTGCACCTTTTTTGCTTTTTGTGCATTTTTGTTGTAATGCATTTTCCTTGAAATTATGTGCCCAGTCCAGAAACCAAATGGAGATTGCTGGAAAAGCGCTTTTGTGATGGAAAAGCGCAAAAACACAAAAAAAGTGCGAAAAAGCTACTAAAAGAAAAGGGCTCGATAGATTTTTTCGAATATGCTTTTTTAACATTTCCTATGATAGGTTGAGCAATCTCCATTTGGTTTCTGGACTGGGCACATAATTTCAAGGAAAATGCATTATAACAAAAATGCACAAAAAGCAAAGAAGGTGCAGAAAAGCTGCAGAAAGAAGAGGGCTAGACAAACTTTCTTCAAATTTGCTTTTTTACACTTCCTAGCACATGTGAAACAATCTTCATTTGGTTTCTAGAGTGGGCATGAAATTTGAGGTATAAACCCTAATAAAACACACCGTGAGCTAGACACATTGAAATTTGGCAAGCCACTAAATGTCGGCAAACACAGTCATTTTGAGCAACTTGATCCACATTTAACCAAATTCTTGTAAACATTGCCGATCAGAAGCAAGATAATAACACATGCACATCATAAGAAATGACCTAAAAAGATTCTAAGTCAAAAATTAGGACTCTAGACTTAGCATTTTTACCGTAATAAGCAAAAAAAACATAGACAATTTCATTTTTAGCCAAAAACTCCTGTCTGCGTCCCATGTTTTTCATTGATCGTGTCTGACTAGAAGAGGAACTAACTAGAACTCGGCAGACGCGAGTATTCGTAATAGGAATCGAATAAGGTGTACATCATTCTGTGAAAGGCACATTTTCGGCCTCATTCCCTGAACAACCTCAATCTAGTTGTTAGACTATCTAACTGACCATCTACTGATGGACACTGGACCATCTACTGATCTGTTAGGAGCGTGAATTAGTCATGAGGGTTGGAGAAAAACTGAAAGGCATCTCCGGGGCGAGTCCAGTGCATGAGGTATATATGAGTGGTGGTTGATAAACGAACTTCTCTTTCTACTTTTATGACTTTACATGTACAGTATTGGCCAGAATGGATGACTCAGTTTATCAGTTTGAATTGATTTCTAATGCAGTTGATTCTGCAGACCTCTCCGCGGGAATCGTTTGTTACGACTGTCTTATAGGACTATCTGCATGATAATTGAGCTGTCATGGTTTAATATTACACGTACTTGCCGGCTTGAAATCATACAGACCATAAAAACTTTAGCTATCTAAAAAAATAAATGTTGATTTTTTGGCATTCTGCAACATTGGAATACATTGAAAGGGTTCTATTTCTGATCTCGTATGAACCAGAGGAAGCAGCTCTATGTATTTTATGGGCTCGTTTGAAGACCACCAAGATAAAGAGGTGGATCTCGATAAACAGTCTCAACTGTGAAAAAAATAATTGTGGAAAAATGTTTGCTGTTGAAGAAAATATGGATTATGGTTGTTGTCACAGGGTATGCAAGCATGAAAGCTGCTTACCCAAAATTTCCGAAAACAATAGTGCTGCCATTCATGGCAATCTAAGCAGTGTCTTTCACTTATAGCATGATGGCGCCCCTGAAATTTGAAGCAACACGGCTATGGAAGTCAAAAGTTAAGACCCTGAGTCCATGACCGAACATTCACCAGACCTCAATCTTATTGAAAATTGGTGAGTCTTGCTGGAGCACAAATTAGCCCGCCATCTTTATTTGCGAAACCAGACATCTTTATTGAATTGAAGAAAGCCATCCCGTAAGTGTGGACGAAGTTGAAAAATGGAATTTTATGCAAAAAGTTGAATTTTTCGATGCATTTTGTAATTCAGAAAAAGGGATACACACCAAATATTGATTGGTGGTCACTCAAGTAATATCTAAATAGATATATTGCTTGGATTATCATTTGATTTCTGCTTATAATTCAGCTTATTGCAAATCATGCACACTGACAAATTTATTACAGTAAATTTATCGCCAAATACCATAAAATAAATATCTGAGTCATCCATTCTGGCCAATACTGTATGTGGTGTTGCTTCATTCATTTGAATACCACGTTTGTCGATGCTATTGAACATTACGTGCATAGCAACTTATTTGCCACTATGTATATCGGCCGATCTGTTGAAAATCAAATTTTCACACATTCTACATGCACTTCACATGTGAACAATGAATTTTCACATTTTGTTCATCAACATTAAAGATCTCTAAAATATGATTCGAAATTAAATTCTAAATCTAAACTGTATGTAGTCTGTCTGAAATTGCGTTAAGTTGATAATTGATCATCATCTGGTATCATCACGACTAAACCGCGGATAAACTAAAATGACGATTGCGACTAAACTTACGTAACACTATCGCAAGTCGACACGTGGAATGCACAGGAGATGAGGACAATCGAAATGAATTCAGAAATTAGCACATAGATATCTCGTGGATCAAATGCAAGGAAAGAATGGAAAGAGTGATGCCGCATCTTTTCATGAAATGCATGTGTGATTGACTTATCACGTTGACCCAATCCACGCCACGAGGGTCGTTCTACATTTTGCAAGGACACAGTACAAATGTAGATACTGGGAAAAGTACATGTAGATATATTTAAATATATTTCACCTACAGAAGTATTAAGCCTTTTCTTTGTGTCAAATCGCACTTAAATGGCAAAATGAAAACGAATTTTAACACTTAAATAATAATAATACTTTCAATAGATGGTTAGATTAATACACATTTAAGCTATTAAGTTCATAATATGCTCATACGCTGACAATGAAAAACAACGATTCAAGGAAAACAATAGCAATTATCAAAAACAATATTCGAATACTTTTAAGAAAAGAGATTTACCATTACGACCTAGGGTTTGATTTAATCTAGGAGTTTTATCATTTATTAACGACGCTTCTACTATACGAGCTTCAAATTCACTACGTCCTGTGTATTTAACAGAAAAACAATTATTAATGTCATTACTACAGTTTGGGCATATGTACAGATGGCTACTTACGGCTGAGTTATCTCTTATATGTTATTTTATTCTTTGATGTAATCTGCGTTTCGTTTGTCCCAAGTATTGGGTATCAGGATCAACCCGACATTCAAAATTATACACAACTATTATATTCAATTAATACATAAGCTACGTAATCTATACGAATAATTTATTCAAATCGACTTTTTCTATATCCTTCTCGATGTTTCCCGGGGATCGACACTCGAGTGGAATTCTCGTGCTAAACCCTAATAGTGATCGTTTGAAAGCTTATTTTTCTGTCGACCTTGCAGCTTGATGTTGCTCTAATTTATCACTTTATGAGCTAGACGAACAATAGAAAAAATACAGAAAAATGAAGCCAGTGATGTGTCCATCGCTTGTATTAAAAAACATCTTTAATCTCAAGGACATACTCGTCGATGGGAATGGGAAACAGGAATCAATTGATCTCGCGTAATTGGAGACGAAGATTCAGTGGATTCAGTCACGTCAGGAGTGGATTCGTGTTTGGTGTCGAAGCACAGATACGTCAACTTGATCTCGGCATGGAACATTCATGCGAGCTAGGACGACGTCGCTTTGATTTTGGGAATAAGCAGATTTTCATATTGTTTGCATGGTGATCAACATGCAAATGAAATTCGAAGCAATTTAGAAAATGAAGAGGATGGGTGGAAATTGAAGAAAATGTAAGATGTCTTGGTGTTTTCAGAAGGCATAAAATATCAAACTGCAATTAGAAGAGCGCACACACTGATATTCAAACGACAATAATTGTTATCGATGAAATAATCTTTTTACCATTGGCGGTCGGTAATAATACGCAGGGCATTCGGTGAATACGCGTTCCTAAAAGATATTGCAAAATCGGCTACAGCATATTTTAATTTCGTTTGTATCCGAATCAGTGGTAACTACTTATGAAACACTGGTGTTATCTGTTATCTGATTTAACTCCGATCTTGCCCGATAAGCAGTCCGATCACCATAGTAGGGGTCATTACAGCAAATTTCATTCTGTGCGGCTTTCGTGAAGAAAGCAGAAGATTATTATGAAATATGAGAATTTTGCCAGCTGATTAAGAACTTTGATGTCGGCACTTACAAAATTGCACTGGAGAGCAGTAACAGTCGTTTACAACACTTACTCTTTTATCAGCTGATTCTTCAACTAAAAATTTGCTGATCCTGCATAACCGGCTTATTATTTGTTTCACTTAAGTAGCCTTGAATGAAGTACATGTAGCTAGTGCCATGTTATTGATATGATATGAGCTAGACAGAACTTTCAATGTAGCTGACGTATTCGAAGAGATATCACAAATGCAGTGACAGTGGCACGGTTGGTGATACACTGCGATATCACAAGTATATCAAGTATATCTATCACAAGTTTTTGTGATAGAGAAATTACTTGCACACTGTAGGCCTAAGCCGTCAGCTACCAAATGAAATAAATTTCGTTGCGAAGTCAACTCATCAGAAGTAACTAACATTTCTTCTCAAATGAAGATGGTTTGGCCTTCCTAGCCACCAAACTGTGTTGATCTGGTAGCGGCGCATGAATGAAATCATAGTACGTAATTTGCTACCAAATCTTAATGCGGACACCAGATCACCTTGGATTTTATTGGTTAAAATGTAATCATTTCGCAGCATTGATGATTTGTCACAAGACTATGTGATAGCCATGATCATAAATTTTACTGGAACTTCTCATGTTTATTTCAAGTTGAACACTTCTTGTAGATTAGCAGATCAGTAGTTGCTTTGCTACATATTTTCGAGCGGAAGCCATAATATTCAACATATATGGTGTATTAAAGTTTAGAAGTCATGTGAAGTAGAAGTCGCTTTTGCTTGATTACTTCCACACGACTCCGAAAAAGCTCAACTCCATTTACTAAACTGACTCAAATCATTTGAATGGAGCGATGACGTCACTCCTGCAACCATGTTGATTTATATATCTCAAACATGATTATTTTTGACTTTGTGAATTATACCTATATATAATGTGCTAATATCATTATGTGTTGCACTATTACATGCAGCACTACTATGCAACCAAGAAATGTAATACATGAATAATCAATCAGAGAAAACCTCCTTTAGAATACTTACAATTTCACAAGTGTCGAAAGTGTTCACGATGGACAGTGACACTTAAAATCACTGATGCAAACATTGTGACACGAGATCGCGCTAAAGAGTAATGTCTTATACGTTCTGTCTATAAATCATTGATTTAAGTCACATGATAGCAACACCGTTTCAATTCGATTGCCGCTCTACACGCTTTGGTGAAGTTTTCATGTGTCGAGCGAGGTAAGCAAACAAAATTTGCGGATTTATGGATCTACCTCAATCCTTATTGGATGCGTGATAACAACGCTCAAGGATCGTCAAAGGTAGCAGTGTGGTGTTGGTCTGGTTTATGGAGAGCCCGTTTCATAGGGCCGTTCTTCTTTCATGAGACTAAACGGCTACAGATGGAACATTGCAAAAGCATCTATTACCTGAACATGATAAAGAGGATACAAGCCTACTCGGTTTCAACTAAATGGAGCTCCGCCTCGCTATGCCATCAAGGAAAGAAGTTAGCTCAACTAAACATTGATGCTAATCGGTTGTAGAGGAACAGTTGAATGGGCTCCAAGGACCCTTCAAATGTCTAAAGAGCATTGACAACTTTTGAACAATTGGAGTCAATACAACACACCAACACCCTTGATTCTCCGACTGCAATCGCCCGACCTAGGAATCGAACCGAAGTCCGCCGTGGAGACGAGCTCGCACCTTCTTCACTAGGCCACGCTGACGGTTCAAAAGGAATGCGAGTGAAGGCAGACGTCATCTCTAAGTGATATCGACAGCATATTGTCCTATTGTTATTGACAGAACGCTAACAGCGTTCATATTGTAGCGAGACAGTGTGGTCGGGGAATCAAAGGTGCTGGTGTCTTGTATTGACTTAATAGCTGTCATTCTCTTATGATATTCAATGAACTACGACAGACCCTTTACTTTTAATGTCCCTTTACTTAGCTCAGGTAAAAGGTGTGTGCCAAATCAGAATTGGGTTCATAGTATTTGGTTCACTTGCAAGAGCGAATCCTAGAAGCATGTTCAGAAGTCCGCTTAAATGAAGTTATGTTGCAAAATGTGCAACATGGAATTTCAGTTCGATTTCAGAAGTGTGACGAAGTTCATGCTGAGAGCTTGCAAATTGAAAGTATTCGAAATGATATTTTCACTAATTTTTGGTTACATTGCATATTTTATCCCCTTATTATCCCCATGGTTCCAGACTTAATGGACACCCGTTAGATGTGTTACCATTTCGGATAATCTTTTGGTTTCTGATCTTGTTATTCATTCATTCTAATCGTTCACCGGTAATGGGAAAAAATCATGTTCATTCGTTCGTTCGAATTCATTATTGAATAGAATCCTCCCCCTCAGGTTATTCCTGTAGTTTATGGATGAGGCTATATTCTCTCCCATCATGGCCCTTGCTGCTCTCGACTTCGAGCTTGTTTAATCATTTACTGCATGTTACTCACTCTGATATAAATACATTATTCATCTGAATCATCAACTCACCTTGGCCGTTCTGACATGATCCGGATGTGAGGGAAGCTCATTTGCTTTTCTCACTGTATCTGGATTTTATATAACTTCCTTTTTAAGTGTTACATATCCTCTTAGCTTTCATTTTACCTCCTTATCAATCAAAGAAGGGTGACGTTTTTATGATGAAAAATGAACGGAAATCTATTGCCGATAGATATCAATCAAACAGAGCGATTTATATAACATCCAACAAATTAGTGTGACATTTGAGGCTCCAGCGATCCACAGGATACGAGTATAAGCAAGATAAGATAGGACAGTATACGTATTTCCTTCAGTGGTTCTAAACCAGCAACTTTTGACCTTTGACGCTGAATGCACTTTTCTTGGGGACGTTCTGCATTTTAACTTAAGGCAATTCTTGTCGGTTAACCTCATTTTGCCGGAGGGAGGCTCCTTTTTACCCACTTGATGCTTTTGCAATCGTTGCTGGTTTATGTGTTGATTGTAATGTTATTGAGTTTGTAGTTGATTGTGTGTACAGTATTCAATATTAGGTTGTTTTCAATTAGATTGTGGTGTTGTGTTTTGTGAAATTATAGTGTTCTTGTAGCTTAACTTCGATTTCAGTGTTAATTAACTGAGTAGTAAGGCCTCCGTCAATTCATGTAGATGGCTAAATGATGGTATTGTTAAAATTAGAATCTATGCAAGAAGATGACAAGCGGCAAGCGGCAAGGGGAAAAGAAGATGAGGAGAGAGAAGGATAAACGATTGACGGCTTAAGACTTCAGCTGACGTGAATTTTATTCAGAGACAGTTGATTTATTTTACATTGCTCCCAAACTATAGTAGCTACGGGTCTAACCTTTGTATGACTTCTAACCTGCTTGCATTTCTGATATCCAACCCAACTTTTATCAATGTGCAACCATTATTTTTGTCATTTATTCAATAGCGACTTTTGAAGTAGAGAAATTTTGTCAATCTCGCAATATCCTCATAAACAAGGTTGTCAGTTTTGAATATCTTAAGAGACTGAAAATTATTGAGTCAGTAAAAGTCACCGACACCTTTGATCCTCGACTGCACTCGCCTGATCCAGAAATCGAGAAATCGAACAATCAGCTGTCGACATCACGATATCAGCGTGGCCTAGTAAAGAAGGTGCGAGCTCGTCTACACCGCAGACTTCGGTTCGACCTGGGTCAGGTGAAGGGATTGCGGATCAAAGGTGTTGGTTTCTTTTATTGAATTAATCGCTGTCAATTCAACATCTTCCGACAAAAAAGGGTTGAGCAACTATTGTGCTTGGACTGGGAACATTTCGTCATTTTAAAAATCTTCAAATAGCATTTGAAATTCCATGAAACAGTAAAGTGCATCCAATTCACAGAATTAGATTAGCCGCTTTTTCCCAATACTTTTTTGCGGCTTTTTTCCAATACTAACTGCTTGGTGTCGATTGTTTGTTAGTATAGCATACTATATTAGCTATACTACATGTATATTACATTATAACATGCAGTGTGCGACTCTTTCCCTCCAAGAAATGAAGACTGAAGCGAACTATCTAATTCTGTAATTCCATTTGGATGCAAATAGGAGCCTACTAACTGTGCGTGAATTAAATGAACCCATTTGGCTGTTATTGTCGACACACTGCTTATTGTTCGATCGAATTTCGTCAAATCATCAACCGTACAAGATGCGATTCCTTTTCACAATTGAAGTAGACATTTTTGCTATGAAAAGCAGCACAAAGTTAGAACTTGTTATTTTGTTGGAATTTATGTTAGCTGCTTAGAAGTAACATATTCAGATTGTAGTGTCTGTGAAATGCTATTCAAATATTCGAAACAAGTATCTGAAACTCAAGCTTATATCGACGGCAGAAGTTCTGAAGCTACCATCAACAAAACAGCTGTTGTTCATTTCAACCGAAAAAGCGAGAAGTCGGTTTTCTATGCTTAACCGCATTCACTGTCGACCATAGAAATAAACTGTTTATCTGAAGTTCGCTAGAATGGAAATTGACTCAAGGTCGCGGCACATCCGGGGGAACTAGGTTGGGGCATGAAGAACCAATTAAAACCTTCGATTTACTCATGTGACTGATTCTAGCCCAATGATGCAGACGGTGGCAGGTGTATCTAAGTGAAAATGCGTGCGATTTATGTGCCGTTATTGTGCATTGCATGAAGCTTAATTTCCATTCTAAAGGTTTTATTGTTGTCAATTTCTATGCTGTCGACAACTCAATTCGTATGAATGCGCTTTTTTGACGGAGCATAGAGACGTGACGCATATTGTTTTATTCATGTACTACATGTATTTGCCCATGATTACTTTTTCCTAAAAGCTGAAGGACTATCAATATTTTGGTTTGATATCGATCTCAGCTGTTGAAATATTTTGAGTCGACCAAATTTACAAAATACTTGACTTGTCCGACTTTACAAAACTTTCTGTATAAGTATAACCCACTAGGTGGCTGTCTGGCATGCTTCTAAAAGAAAGAAGGTTTCTGAATTACCATTTTTATTAATTATGTTGTATGTAGACCTAAGAAAATTTTAATGATCTTAATTCGCACATGCTCTTTTCAAATTACGTATCAGCTAAAGTCAAATTGGCTGGAATGAATCAAATTAGACAAGGATTGAAAATTGAAGCAAGTTTATAACTTAAATACGATTGTTTCTTCTTCGTTTCTAATTAATTCATTTCTTGTATTCGACGTTAATTTAATCAATGTAGGCATTCGATTAATTTATACTTCATTCCAATGTCGTAATCTGGAAGAAGATATTAATTTCAAGTACACGAGCAAGTATGTCTATCATTGCATTCATTCTTATGCTTTCTCTATTCAGTAATTTTAGAGTACATTTCTATCTTCTTTTCCGAGGGTCTATTCGGAAGTTGGCGGCTGTTTGAAATTGGAAAACGAACTCAAAGCTCATCGATAATTTGATACAGCAGAATAAATATCATAAATGTGTTAAAATAAAAAGATGATACGATTTTCAAAGAGTATCATTCAACTGTGAGACAGAATATAACTTTGAGAGCAGAGATTAATATTTCTTTGATCAGCTTATTGGAACACTGATTCTCTACCAGCTAAACAAACTTTCAGATTAATCAATTTTCACTTTAATCAATCTCAATGTATTCGACCGAGAAATGGGAAGATATATGAAAGTTAAGTAGTTGCTACGCATTTGAAATGGAATATCTCTTCTTAATTAAATATCGGAGAACTAATGAAAACTTTTCATGCTTTTGCAACAAATTTCAAGGGTGCAGAAATAATTGGTAATTTCCAATTGTTCCCTCAGAAAGAGCGAAATGTCGAGAAAAACGAATAAATGTATGACAACCTATGAGCAGCCAAACAAAACATTTAATGGAAGCGTCACAAGCTGTCAAATAAAACTCGTGAAATTAGGATATATAAACAAAATTCGAATACTTTGATCAACTGCTGATGTTCACAGATGCTAGCAACGGACGAATGCAAGCAGGAATTTTTGCAAGAGCGTCACAAGAAAAATGTGCCATTTTTATGAAAATCTAACCTTTCCTCACTTCTTGGACTGTAATTTTCACATTCGCAGCACTATCTCATCGGAACAACCTTGCCAACCATCTGTTGATAATTATGAGGAATGGCTCTTGATTATTGATCATGTCTATATACGTTGTGAAGGGAAACTATAATGAAGGCATATAGACTGCAACTTATTGTCGCACAGTAGCGGTGTAAGAAGTCACAGCCCAACACAGAATTAAAATGTTCAAGCGTATCACTTTGTTAGAAGTACAAACTAATTCAAAACGATGGCACATGAGGGAACTTACTAAGTGGGCAGAAAGAAATTTTTAATGTTTTGCAGAGATAGGAAAAATAGTCATGTGCCGCTTGCGGATTGGTATGAATTCCCTCAAAATGCTCCGATCGCCACGTTTCCTTCAGATTCGAAGAATTCAGATTATTGCGCAAACGTTTTCTTCATAATGTTGACCCTTCCGATTATTAGAAAAGATGACAGGCGCACGAAAAAAAGTTCACAAACTTCTCTGTAGAATTTGACATCATCTGCGTCTCTTTGCTGTGTGATCGGGTTGATAACAGTCACTGAAACTTCGAACAATTTGGCGTGTGTAATGGTGAGCTGTTTCCTCATTGTTCGATTGCTATGGTATCATGTCAGCAGATTGCGTAATTTATCAGCGTTACATGTTCCAATGTTTCCTTTCTAATCAAACAGAAGAGGAGACGATCTGTCTAATTCTGTGCAACCCAGGGTGTTCTAATTCACTTGCACCCATAGTTGTTACGAGACTGACAAGTGCGACTTCTTTGCAAGTGGGATGCACCACATTGAACCGATTTCTATGTAATTGCTGAAACTTTACCGGGAACTTTACTTTAACAATTCAACAATTAGATAAAAAATGAATGAGTTTCAAACGTATAGGTCTTTTAACCTTTTTCACTGATGTTTAGCGGTAAGATGAACATTTCAAAGATTAGAGAATATCCAAGCAGAAAAGTTCTTGGGTTGCGATGTCTAAGGAGAAACATTTAACGACGTACTTCAGTTGATCATTTGAAGTAATAGAAGTCAATTCTCTCTATCACAACAGCACCTGAAGTTAGCTACAAAAAGAATAGAAAACACAGGAGATAGAGAACATACGGGCAAGTTGACAACGAATGCTTCCAACGTACTCGTAAGTCATGGATTTCTATCTAAATGCAACAATCTTGGGTAGAAATTGAGCGTCAGGACTTCGCGCTCGTGTAATCACTCGTGGTGTAACCTCTAATTATTGTCACAAAGGGATTATTAAATTCTGTAAGCGAAGAAGTCGTCAGTTCGCGTCAACAATTCTTTATTAAATGACATGTGCAGTGGAATGCGTGTCGAGCAACAATCAATAGTCGTTATCAGACACAATAGAACAAGACAACAACAGTCAGAGCATACTACACCACACCCCCTCATTTTTAAAAGGAATATCACAAAGTTACTGTCTTTTTTTATTACCTTTCACTATTTCGGCACAGCCGTCATGGTCCCGCGACACTGTCCATCCAGGCTCAAGTTTTGAGCGAAGCTTTTGTGGAAGCTTTTTTAAATTTTGCGCAATATTCGTCTGTTTCAGGATAATTTTTCACTGCTTTGGCAAGATCAACGCCGTCTAATATATTCATCCATTCAGATTTCGACGGAAATGATGTAACTTCTGAAAAAAATATTGGGGCTTATGGAAATTCACGCCCAAAAATAATAATGCTGGCGTTTTTTCAGTAGCGGAACAAACCGAAGATCGATAAGCCATCAAAACCAAATCAAGATTGCCAACCCAAAGGCCATTTCGAGAGTAGTGCCTTAACATTTCTAATAGTGTTCGGTTCATCCTCTCTGTAAGTCCATCACATTGAGGATGATAAACAGAAGTCCTGCTTTTTGATACGCCGAAATAGCTCAGAGCTTCATATATCAGATGGCTCTCAAAATTTGATCCTTGATCAGTCAAAAGTCTACGCGGCACTCCAAAGCAAGAACAATAGTTGACTAGATGCTTGACTATTAAGGGAGATGTTATATTTCTCGTTTTGTAACCAACTGAGAATCTTGATAATGCGTCAACAATCCAGCTCCCCAGGAGCGGATGCGGAATTTGCCAAATTTTGAACAGGTGGGTGATGAGCTTTTGCCTTCACAACCTGACAACTTTCGCAGCAGTTAATATAATCCATTACTGAACTCCTTTTCCAGGCCAATATCCGGATGTGAGTATCCTAGCAACAGTTCTATCGACTCCCACATGTCCACGATGTTGAGAAGCATGATGTATTCTTATAATTTCATGTTCCATTTTGTCTGGAATTATACGCATCATAGCACACTGTAAACCAAATTGTGCCCAATATGTGACCGATTATGTGCCCGACGCATTTTTCGTCACATCGGTCACATTTGGTCACATATGTGACTTCCATGTGACCGATGATGAATCATCATAAATCATGCACATACGGCGAGTACTTGATGAGAATAATTCAAATTGATTTTACGAATATTTTTTGGTATGTTTTGTTCAAGAATATCATTGGTAAGAAGATAATATCACATTGAACTTGGTTTGATTCAAAGATGTTTTAATGAGGATAATGATTGTGTAGTTGAAAAATGTGACACATTCTTCTTCACATATCGGTCACATTTGGTCACATATGTGACCGATGATCAATCACCATAGATCATGCATATGCGGCGAGTGCTCGATCAGAATAATTCAAATTGATTTTCCAAATACTTTGCGGTGTGTTTTATTCAAGGACACATGTCAATGACAAACTGTTTGAATAATGATAATGATTGTGTGATTCAAAATGTGACACATGTCTTCCTTTAATCTGTTTGATCTCGCCGGAAAGTTGTATCATCGTGTTCTAAGTGAAGTTGTATTATCTTGCCTAGACAGCGTGAAACAAATGAGCTTCATGTCAATGGTCTGCTTGTTTATTACATTGAGAATGACAAACTGGGAGAAATTACATAATGACGTCCTATTCCCAAATAGAATCTTCAATCGCAATGTCCTGAGAAGTGAGACTATGCAAAATTGAATCAATGTATAGATGGTTCAATCAAACAATTTTATCGGTAAAAACAGCAATAGATGCTGCCACAGCCATCGATTGTTTCATTGGCGTATAGATAAGGTGTTTACTACATCAGATTATCTATTTGTTTTTGAACATCAGGTGGCGGTTGGCGTTGAGCAACACACTGATTAAGACATTCTGAATTAAGCATTGATGGTTAATTCAAAAGTAAATGGAATGTATAATATGTATCTAATGATTTGTAAAAATTTGTTGTTCTTTCCATAAGTTCCTTGATTGAAAGTATGGTCTTTTCTTCCCACCAGGAAGTGGAATCATTTAAACCATAATTTATAGCTCAATTTAATTTAGAGGCAGTACTTCTACTCTCCAAAACCTAAACAAGTAGTGGGTTTTAATTATCACAATAATTGGAAGAAGCGATAATCATGAGCGGTCGGGCAGATATTAGTCACATTAAGTCACATATCAGCCGTGTTGCATGTGACCGATTTGGTCACATAAAGTCACATAAAGGCAGTGGCAAGCGTCACATGTGTTGGGCACATAATCGGTCACATATTGAGCACAGCTTGGTTTACAGTGCAGGTTCATCGCCAGACCTCAGTTTGCATCGTCTGCAAAGTATACCATCTCTTAAAAGCAGCTGATTGTATAATTGTTTCCACCTTTTAAGCTGACTGTTTGGCAAAGTAGAAGGCAGATGGTATTGACTGACCCGATTCTAGGGATTCTTTCAATGATAAAACAATTGGATACTTGGTTTGATGATTAATTAAATCAGTATCACTGTAATAAGGTTCGATTTGTATGGCATTGACAAGCTTCCTTGACAAACTCCATCAGCTAAAATATTATCACAGCCCGCGATATGCGAAATTTGAATATTATACTCTTGTAGCTCAAGAGCCCATCGACCGAGTAAACCCTTTTGTTTCTGTTGCTTAAGCCACACTAGCGGTTTGTGATCGGTTTGTAGATGAAAACGACGTCCAATCAAATAATGTCTGACATTTTTCAAGGTTCCAACTATGGCCAAGCATTCTTCTTCAATGGCGCTATAATTTTTCTCACTTTTTTTTAATTTGCGGCTAAAGAATTTAACAGGGCGATTATTCTGCATCAGTACCCCTGAGATAGCGCCAGTCTGCACCATAAAGCTTTCGTCAGGATCAGGAACAACAAGACATACATCATTGGTAAATCTTAACTTCAGTCGTTTGAAACAATCCAAACTATCATTTGTGCATAAAAATTCGCTTTCCCTCGCAGACATTCGATACAAAGGTGCGGTCTGTATATTCAGCAAAATTAGCCACAAAACGGGAATTATCATAGTTACAAAGACCCAGGAAAGAAATTAACTGAGGCTCACTAGTTGGTAAAGGCCAATCAATAATTGTCCTGAGATTCTCTTTTGACATTTCCACACCCTGTCTAGACACTCTTCTGTTCAAAATTTCAATTTTGTTCTGTCAGATGAAGCACTTGTGACCTGAAAACGTCAAATTCAAAGACAAACAGCGCTCGAAAGAAAGACGGAGATGCTCTTGGTGCTGAAGAACGCAGCTTGAATCGATGAAAATGTCATCCAAATATATATTCACGAACGGCAAATCCAAAAAAGGCTTTGGTCATTTCTCTATAGAAATGACTGACAGCATTGCAAAGTCCGAATGGTAACACTGTCCTCTCCCAAAGACCAAATTTCGGCCATGGACTGAATGCACTTTTCTCTCTTGCAAATTTTGATAAGGCAAGTTGCCTGTCCTTTATTGTGATTGAATTCAATCGGCGATAATCGCACGCGAAACGGATGTCCCCGGCTTTCTTGGGAACCAACACCACCGTCGCACAGTAAGGACTTTGAGATTGACGAATGATTCCAAGTTGATCATACTCTTTCAGCAATGAAGAAACTTTATTTGTATAATGTATAGGAATACGTTGAGGGGAGCATCGAACCGGATTTGACGAAGTCAATTCAATGTGAAAATCACCAAGAGTACTCCGTTTAATGTTGTTCGTGAATAAAGTCTGGTAACTCATAACTAGGTCATTGAACTCCGAATTTATATCTTCTGGAAAAGTGGACGATGTAGAATTTGGTAATGGTGCCTCACACGAACACTCCGCCTCTGAATAGATATCCGAGGACGTTGAAGTAACGGAACAAACACTGGGTATGGTTTGCGAGCTCTGATTGACCATGTCCGACAGATACTCTATCAACAAATGATGATAAGACCTCCAGAAATCCCAGCCCAAAATACCACCAATGTTCATGCTAGGGGTATGTGTGTGATATGAAACTTCCAATTACAACACCTGCTATCCAAGACAAAGTTAACTTCACTGTTCCCAAAACAAGGAAGATATTCATCTGAAAGTGTATTTATGCGCATCCTGTAAACACAAATTTTAACATTCGACGACGTTATAAATTCATTTGCTACAATGCTTATATCACTTCCAGTATCAACCAAAAGCGCAATGGTTCTCTATTGAAGTCAAGCACAATTGAAATAATTGGCTTGTCAGCAAATGCGGAAAATGATTCACTATGGGGTCTCTACTGAGAGGGTCCCGCAGCAGCGTTTTTTGAATTGCAAAACTTTGATAGATGCCAAGCTTTCCCACAGGTGGCACACACTGAACGCTTGACTTGACAACAACGAGATATATGACCAAACTGATCGCAATTAAAACAAACAACGCGTTGTTTCGTCGGCGACGTTCTTGTTAGCTTATTTGTAGAAATGGCTGCACAAGTGGAGACTTCCTCGGGTGCGGAAACTCCTTCCAGAAGTTGCATGATTTCCTTCAGAGACACATGTGTTGAAATCAAAGGCTACAAAGAATCGGGGACTACTCGAACCAGCTGAAGTTTCACCAGGTTTTCAATAGCAGCATCGTTCGAGGTAATGAAGCGATCACGCCGTTTTTGTTCCCTGACAAAGTCAAAAACAGTTTCATGCGATTGCCATATCCCGTCCACGAAATACATCAAGTAATCCACTGGACGATTTTGCTGGAAAACAAATGCCTCAAGCTTCTGCAGGATCGATTTGTAAGTTGATCTCCCATCAGTTGCTTCCCAAATAGCAGGAAAACAAAGTGGCAAAATCGCAAAACTTTGCTGTTCCGTCTCCAATCCCATAATATTGAAATAACCACCTAATTTAGTTACAAATGCTTTCAATGAAGAACCTTGAACATATTGAGGTAAAGGCAACGTAACCGATGTAGCTATATCATTTGCAGTCCACTTCACTATCCATTTAGAAATCTAGCTCTGCTACCACTGTAAGCATAGAAATTGACAACAATAAAACCTCTAGAATGGAAATTAAGCTTTTAGTCCGGCAGCCAGAACGAGTTTCTGCAGGGAACGAGGCCGAAAGTGAGACTTTCACAGAATAATGTACACCCTATGCCTACTACAAATCGGCACGTCTGCCGAGTTCTAGTGAGTTCCTCTTCTTGTCAGACAGGATCAAAGAAAAACACATGAAAATCCAATGGGACGCAGATTGCAGTTTTTGGCTAAAATGAAATTTTGTATATTTTCTCTGATTAAACGAAAAGTACTTAACCCAGAGTTATAATTTTTGGCATGGAATGTCTTCAGGTCATTTCCTTTCATCTTCACGCACCCCTGTCTATATAGCTAAACCCATTTAGATTTGGCGAGCCTCTTCATGTCGGCAAACACAAGCATTTTGAGCAGCTTTATCCACATTGAACCACATTCTCACATACATTGCCGATCAGAAGCATGATAAAAGCACATGCGTATCATAGAAAATGACCTGAAGACATTTCATGCCAAAAATTATGACTCTGGGCTTAGTACTTTTCCTTTAATCAGAGAAAACATAGATAATTTCATTTTAGCCAAAAACTGCAATCTGCGTCCCATTGGATTTACATGTATTTTTCTTTGATCCTGTCTGACAAGAAGAGGAACTCACTAGAACTCGGCAGACGTGCCGATTCGTAGTAGGCATAGGGTGTACATCATTCTGTGAAAGTCTCACTTTCGGCCTCGTTCCCTGCAGAAACTCGCTCTGGCTGCCGGACTATTTATGCAATGCACAATAACGGCACATAAATCGCACGCATTTTCACTTAGATGCACCTGCCAACGTCTGTATCATTGGGTTAGAATCAGTCACATGAGTAAATCGAAGGTTTTAATTGGTTCTTCATGCCCCAACTTAGTTCCCCCGGATGTGCCGCGACCTTGAGTCAATTTCCATTCTAGCGAACTTCAGATAAACAGTTTATTTCTATGACTGTAAGCGATGAAGTCGTCAGTTCGCGTCAACAATTCTTTATTCACAGACATGCGCAGTGAAATGCGTGTCGAGCATCAGACAATAGTCGTTATCAGACACAATAGAACCAGACAACAATAGTCAAAGCATACTACAATTCGATTTAAGCTGCAAAAACATTTCGGCAAACAAACAATTACTAAAAAAACGCAATATATTCTTAAGTTAATGTTTGGCCTAGGAGCCCTTTCTTCCGCAATAATATTAAGTAAAAATTTTTTCGCTACATGCTTTGTCAAGTATGTTATG
Source organism: Prostheceraeus crozeri (assembly GCA_907163375.1). Taxonomy (NCBI): domain Eukaryota; kingdom Metazoa; phylum Platyhelminthes; order Polycladida; family Euryleptidae; genus Prostheceraeus; species Prostheceraeus crozeri. Next base: position 91,663 of record CAJQUW010006278.1, on the reverse strand, counting down.
AACAATTAGAACATATATTGTCATAACATCCTTGACAAAGCAAGAAGCGAAAATTTGGGTAAAATATTTGAGTTTTACTTTATCACAACACTTAATCCAACAAAATTATGGGATAAGTAGTTGCAGCTGATAAAAACTCATATCCAAAGGTGACAAATAACCGGCTATCTCATTATCGTAGGAAAAAATAGATTTCCACAGCGAAGGATGGTTATTCTGGTTTCAGCTTTTTAGAATTATGCCGGTTTGAAAGCGATGTGAAAACATATCTAAACTTTGATGTCGACTGCAACAATATCAATATCATCCTGAAATTTAGAGCAAAAATCATAAATTGGATTTTGTTACAGGAAGAATAATAGATTGAAATATGAAGAGTGTCTCTGTGAGCTATGTAATGATCAAAAGCAGAAACTTTGCATCACTTTATGATTGAATGTAAGAAAATACGACAAAATATAGCACCAGTGTTATGCTATTGGAACAGTATAACTGAGTTTCATGAATTAATGAGTTAGTTGACTCCAAAAATCATAAAGACCATCGGCAAGCTTCTTCAGAAAGCTGACAACATAAGATTGATGTCCAAAGAAAATAACATATAAATATCCAAGAAATGATCAATGGCTCCTTCACCTCTCCTTCCTCATACAAACGTGTGTTTCCTATTGACCGCATGCACTCTGCTTTCACGATTATGTTCCAATGAATTCCAAAATGTGTGAATGTGTTCTTGCTGTTTTCCAAAAAATGTGGAAATAAATATTTATTGACTTATCTTATTGCGGAAGAAATGACTCCAAGACAAAACATTAACTTTTGAACTGTAGCTCCGCAATGGCTACCAAAAATCTAAGAAAAGCATTTATTATACAATACATTCTCAATGTTTCAGTTTAGAGAGTGACTCAGTGTGAACCATTTATGTGGTCTTTTGCGTGATATTGTAAATAATTCCGAGTTAACTGAACCATTTAAAACATTTTTCCACATCTTTGAAAAATTCAGAGTGGGTATGCAATCGAAATAAAATGACTTATAAATACACATGGATTATAGAAGAGTATAATAAATGGTTTTGAATATTATAAACTATTGATTTGGCCCATCAACCCTTCTTCAGCCGAAATTAAAGACTAAGAGGTAGGATTTCTTAAGTGCCCTTCATTGCAAAACCCCTCTAGAATTGCTAGTACATGCACATCCTGATTAATTGTGAATCCTAGAATAATCATTTAAGCTTGTTGTTAATAATCATAGTGCATAATCATAGTGCATAATCATAGTCATAAAGATCCTTGTTCATAATTGTTAATAATTAACAAAGTGTTTTTTATCCATATATGAAAATACGTTGAACGCTATGTGATCATCTAGTGTTTCTCAAGCGTTTTTTCTTCATCGTCCACTTCTCATATCAAATTTAATAATCGCCCCCTCGCTGATCATATTATACATAGCAGTACGTTTGATGGAAAATACAGCATTTCATTTGCCATTGATTTTATATTTATATATAATGATATATGATATATATAAAATATATTTATAATTTATATATATGATAGTATATTTTATCATTGGATTTCATAAATTTTCATTTTGATCGGGTGTAACTCAATAAAGAGCGCAGAAATCATTTTGTCAATATAACTGACATACATATGACATACAGGCCTGCAGTCTTTTTTGATAAATGCTTGGTGAATAATTTTGAAAATCATTCATTCGAATAGTCATCTTTTTTTAACTATCACAAGTCAAAGACATGGAATTCATGCTAGATTTTTTTCAGTACAGGCAGTGTTGGTAAAAAAACCCACCACCATTTAAAAATCCCAAGAAAAGGTTTCGTTAAATAGATGGGTTTTAAATACATTCACCGACTGATAGACGTGCGATCAAATTTGAGACAGATATTGATAGCAGGTTACGTCCGCTGTCAAATCGTAGGCTCAACGGTGTATTCTTATTTAAGTATCAAACTACCCAGAACATAATATTTCTTCATTATCTGTAATACACGTCTCATTCTTTTTATAGTACTCAGGCAATTCTTTCGGTATGAGATAAGAAGACATAATTCAGGCTTAACGTCTAAATGGGTTAATAATTATGCATCCACATGAAAGTGCTAGTAGCTTTAACATCAACAGACTATCTAGTTAATTATTTATTCCAATGAAGACCAATTTAGTGATACAACTAAGCGTGTAATATCACGTGTATGATTTCGTCATACTAAAATCAATGATCCAAAAACGCTCATAACAAAAAGTGTGGCTATTGCAAAAATTTCTAAAAGGATATGGAAACTCTTACGATCGTGAAAATTAAATGACATAACAGACTGATTAAAGCACCCAGAAACAGCAATATAGAATAACTATAAAATTTTACTTGTCAGAGTAAGACATCCATCTCTACAACTACTAACAAAAGTCTGAGACTATGCCCATTCACCACATGGATTTTCAAAGTTGGGTAGGCTATGTGTGATTAAGACGTAACAAGTAACAACAACAGCAATGTGAAAAGGGGAACAATATAGCTGACTATCTCAATAAACAAAAAAAGTAGGCTTATACGGAATACTAATAACAGATTACGCAATCAGAAAAGGGGAAGTAGAGAGAAATAAGTACTATCGCCGAAAAAATCTGATTTCTCATGGATACGAATGCTCCGTAGCCGCTCCTTTAGAACTGTATTTAGGCTAGAGACGTAATTAAAACAATCAATTAAACGGTCGTCCATTTTGAAATTCCGACCTGATGATATACAACTTGCATTTAAAATCCTGGCCTTATATAGACGAAGCACATTCTACTGCGAAACAACCCAGCCAGCCTCCTATTCAAAAAACCCACCAAAATTCCCATTTAAAAAAACCCAAAAAACACGTGGGTTTTTTATGTGGTTTTTTAGATATGCCAACCCTGAGTACAGGTAACAAAGGTATTTTTGGATCGTCTTTATTGCTATTTTCTAGTATATTTCACTTTCTGACTTAGTTGTCCATGATTACTAGATTATTTTTATTCTTAGATTGCTACTTAGTTGTGTAGTTATCCCCAAATTTCATTATTCTATAATTTATTTCTTTTCTTTCAATTCACTCCTGCTGGGGGACTCCTTTAGTGCATAGGTGCGTCCTTTTCCCCATCCATTCATTGAAAAAATATTCACTTCACAAATCATATTTGTATGATTTCTTTACTATCTTTAGCATCTCTTTTTTGCATAATTTATCACTGCATTTTGTTAACATACCGGGTAATTTATATATTTTACAAGCTTCGAAGAACTGAAATATGATAGAAAACTACAAAAGCAATCATGAATTGAAACATAGTTATTGGCATGGAGCATAATATGTGAATGTGTTCACTGTCTCGCAGGACGGTGTTTGATAATCTTGTTTAGTCTATTTCTCTGCTTATTCGTATGATAAGTCACGGCAAAAAATCCTTTCTCAACCAAGTATGATGTAGGAAAAGATAGAATCCATATTCTTGCTTCATCCCATAATATCGGATATAGATCGTTTAATCTGCAGCAAAAATTCTCGTTATTATCGGCTTTGAAGTAAGCTTTAGCGTCGAATCGGTGATGCATGTTAAATTGATCTATATCGTCTAGCCATCACATGTTTCAAGCGACACCTCGATAATGTGATTACTCTTCTTTCCATACGAATTTCAGTGATTATTGTTCAAAACCCTTGTCACAGCCAGTGATTATTGTTCAAAACCCTTGTCACAGCCAGATCAAAGCGATTCCTAACCTGATTTCTGTTTGACAACATTGTCACTGCAAAACGATGAGTAACGAACAACGGACCAGCATCAAGTTCCTCGCGAAACTCGGCAAAACACCGACCGAGACATTCGAAATATTGAAGGCTGCCTACGGGGATCAAACGCTCGAGTGTTTGAATGGCACAAGAGGTTCAGCAGTGGTCGTGAAGATGTGGATGATGACCCAAGACCTGGACGCCCATCAACATCAAGGAACTCGAATAACGTTGAAAAAGTCAAGGAACTGATACAAAGTGATCGCCGATTGACTATCAGAATGATAGCTGATCAGTTGAAACTCGACAAGGAGACGGTGCGTTTGATCCTGGTGGATGATCTGGGGATGCGGAAGATTTGCGCGAAGATGGTGCCCCGACTGCTGACCGACGAGCAGAAGTCTCGGCGCATGACCGTATGTCAAGACGTGCTGGAGCAGCTGGCGGTCAACTGGAAACTCTTGGAGTCTGCCATCACTGGTGAGGAGTCCTGGGTGTTCCAGTACGACCCTGAGACGAAGCAACAAAGTCTGCAATGGAAGACCCTTGGATCATCCCGGCCGACGAAGGCATGCATGTCCAAGTCAAAGGTGAAGACAATGTTAATCGTCTTTTTTGATTACAGGGGCATGGTTCATCACGAATTCGTACCGGAGGGTGCTACTGTCAACCAGCACTTCTACAAGGAAGTCCTTCAACGTCTCATCTCCCGAGTCAGGCGCGTCAGACACGATCTCTGGGAGACCAAGAGCTGGATGCTGCACCCACGACAACGCGCCAGCGCATTCTTCTATCAGCGTCAAGCAGTTCTTGGCCGAGAAACAAGTCGCAATGCTAGAGCACCCGCCCTATTCACCTGACCTCGCTCCCTGTGATTTTTGGCTCTTCTCCAAGCTGAAGAACATCGTCAAGGGAACCCGATTCGAATCGGTTGACGACATCAAGGCTCGAGTGACCGCCGTTTTGAGAAGCCTAATGACGTAGGAATTTCACGACTCCTTCAACAAATGGGAGAAGAGAATGAACACAGGTGTGAACTTCCATGGGGACTATTTTGAGGGAGCAACCGGATAAATCCTGTATATGCATTGAAAAAAAGTCATACTGGAAGCAGTCTCGTTATTTTATAGCCACACCTCGTACTACACCGATTGCAAGTGAACTGATGCTACACTATATCTGAGACTACACATGGTGGATAATGGAATGTGGATAATTGTAATAGTGGATAAGTGGAAAGTGGATAATGGACGTAAACAATAGGACTACAATGACACTCTACTATACCGAAAGCAATCGAACTATACACACTATACCTAAGACTACACATGGAAAATACTATTTCTTCACTTGATTTTGTTATCACCATTTCTTAATCCGCCTATAATACTTCATGGAATCCAACATTTCTTAGTCATTTGTCTTCATCCACAATCGTATGATTTGAAATACAATACCTCGACTACTACTTCAGCTGCGGATTAAGGGATATAAAACATTATACTGCAGTCCGTCAGTCATCAGTAGGTACTCGTCTAGTTGTGTTTTTACCCATAATCTGAACACTCAAACCCAGACGAGCGGCGTCCCACACGTAGTGGCAGACAAATTACTCAATAGGTAATGATATGTCTGGAAAGATAGGTCAAAAGATAAGTCAGACATCATGCACAGGTTACGCTTTCCACATGTAAACTCATCCTGTCATTAAAGTTGTAGTTCGGTCGAATTTTTGAATTTGTCTCAATCTTAACTGTCTCCTCCTCTGTTAAACAAGACACCTGTCGCCATGCCAAGTAGCGCCGTTTGCGCACAGCAGGCGAAAACAGAACCGAAGATGACGTCACTAAGGACAGACCAATCACACGTTGCTCGGTGCTGCAGAGAAGATGGTTACAGCCAGGCTTTGAAATGTGCCTTGAGACTGCGCGTGGAAATAAAATTCACTTACTCAGTGTCCGTCGACATTCGACTACCACAGAGGCACATTGTTGCGCGCGCCCTTTATTGCAAGAACGAGAGTGATAGCAGTATAAGTAATGTATGCATCTATAAATTTCCATTAGACAACAAAATGCGAAAATTATAGAGTGATGAAGTTGTATTTACTCCGTCAATACACTTCGGGCATGTAGTATTCATTTTACTAAAAAAAACAAAGTGAATAATCATCGATATGCTCCATTAACTTATTTATATAGCTGGAAACAAACTTCTTTCCACTTGAAAAGACAGTTGTTCCCACCTTGAATTTGGGAAAACAATCATTGTTTGCGAAATTTAAAAAACGACAGTTGTAGAGGAATTGAACGATAGGCGATCATCCCTCGATGTCCCTTTTTCGTCGGATGTTTCATTTGCTGGGACTTCGCCAAATTGCTCTACCCGATAATGACAGCCGTCAGCCATTGAAGCACCAGCTAACGTTATTCTGTGATTTAATTAATATGTGTGGAATTTTGGCGTCATTGTACTGGAAACGAAATTTATTTTTCCAGCTCATTCTGCATCATGTCAGTCAAGAATCTTTCAATACCGCACACTTATAATTCGTAATGCGTGTCCATACATCTTCTCTTGAATCATTCCACAACACTTTGTTGAAGTATGTGCCAAAAAAGTTAAATTTCCCATATCTTCTTCACAAAATGTGAGCTATGTTGGCGATAATTGACAATAACCTGAATGCAGACTAAGTTGAAGAATACATGCCGCATAGGCAAGCTACAAATTAACAGATGGGTTGTAAGTCGTCGAACTTCTGGGAAAAGTATGTGTTGAGAATTTGCGAATTGGTGATAAAGAAGAGTTGGATTAACTCTTCTTATAATTTGTAGAGTATATTAATATATACTGGTACTGTCAGTTTGCTTCATATTTTAACTTTAACTCTACAAATATCATATGATGGGAAAGGGAAGTTCCTTGCATGATGCACGAGTTGCACATGTGCCTGTGATGAATATGTAGGCTATATACTTGCATACATGATGTCAGCAAACAGGAGGATCATGATTACAGAGTTTCAAAACTCTTTTTTTTCTGTATACTTACGGATTTGCAGAAACTCAAGGGAGTGCGTTTCGATTACGATCGTGCAGCCTATAATACTTGCATTACATTGATTTCGTTGACATCTTAATATATTTGCCCGATTTTCGAACGCTTAGTGTATGTATGGATTAACCTATTCATGAGTATCTGCATCTCAAAATCCCAGTCTATTTTTTGAAAATTTAGCTATGTCTTAAAACTTACTATACTTTATCAAATAAGACGACTTCGCTCAAGTTACAATTCAATTTTGAGCAATGTGTTTTATATAATGCAGCACAGATCATCACATTTATTGAATGAGATTCATCTTTATAATTCGACATTTCAATTGATGAATGATGCTTGCATCTTGCCTCTGTCATTCATTTCTGCTTGAGAATGTATAAGCGTTATGTGGTCGAGGCAGGTCAATTAAACTTCATGCCAACGACGATGCTGTCACCGCGAACAGCATGTATGGCAATAAGCCAATGAATCTCTCTCTCATTGGAGAGTTATTGGGTGTGACGTCATCACGAAACTTTGCGACGCTCCTGCGATTCAACAATGATGAATAAAATGAGAACAAGTGGAGAATAGTGATCAGGGATGCGGCGAATAAAATCGATATGTAAAATTGCCCAAACAACATCTTTAAGTTCATCCCATGAATAAATACAATATGCCTTTTGCGATCCGCACATGTAGACAAATCCTGTACATCAATCTTTGACTTTTTCGATTCCCGCAAGTAAGCAAACCCTGTTCATTCTCGATTTCCATAAATATGAAATGCGCCTTTACACAAACTTCGCCTCATGCATCGTGACTTAACAATGGGAGCTCTTTCATCTCCCTTAAGCCACGCTAGGCCCTCTGAATTCTCTCTTCACCAAACCCCCCTTAGTGGACATAGATCCCTGCAACTTTTTAGTGATCTCATTCATAAAATGAAAGATTCACAACGTGATGCACTCTCGAGTGTGTTATTCCGCGTCTCCCATGACACCGTTATCAGCCAATCACAGACGAGCTGTCTGCATCGCCTATAGATATGAATTAGGGATATGAATAAGTAGGCCTACTTTGGTTGCCCACAGGATTCGTCGGTGTCGCCGAACTTTCGTTGTGAAGGGATATCGCGTCGATCTCAGCGTTCAGGGGCCTTACGACTGATGACGAAGGGTTAGTGAGGGAATGATTGACATTGGATTAAGCGTTGATAAGTTTAGAGAAACAATTCGGCGGTGTCAAATATGCTGAAATGAATCGTTGTGCGATCAATATTCTCTACACACCGCTTATGATGACGATGAACAGCTATGAATGAATTCATCTACCGACGATGCTATAGTACATTTGATCAAATTCCAATTGTGGGGTCACAGATCACTTGGTTCGAGTTCCTATATCCATGGGTACATGAATAACTGTCATTACCACAAGAGTAACGGATTACATAGAGGCCACACTCAACAAAAAGAATAACACCATCACATATACAGCATAAAATATTCTCCTGTCTAACTCGAGCATGGAGATTCCGAATAAAATAGTCGTTTGGCTGCATTCTACAGTTTTTGACGGTCGAATTAATTAATACTACTGAGTGTCTTTGAAAATAGTAATACTTAATAAGCTCACACAATAAGTATACAAAAAACTCAAATAACTCAAGCCACTAAAAATGATGTGTTGGATCGTCTTATATTATCTATAAGGCCATCTTATAACTTATCTATAACTTACTGTTTTTTCATGATTACCAAAACCCCAAAATTGTAGTTAAGGCATCGCTTTCGAGTAATTTTCGAGTATATTTTTCCTCCAAAATGTTTCCAAAATTCTGAAATATATTAAAATATGCATCTTTACCTCTTGAGAACAAATTTCCTTTCCTCTTAGTATTGTTGTTTCAGCCCAAAATACTATTTTTCCTATCTGTCCTATATGAATTTTAGCTCGAGCATGGCGTTGGAAGCTCACAAAATGAGTTAAAAGTTCATTCAATTTCTAACTGTTGTTATGCAATTTTGTCTAATGCATCGTATGTCATGAAGTGGAAAATATTTGGAATCAGAAAACATCACTTTTGTGAGTCAATTCTTCATATTTATAGGGGAAATTTTTTGATTGCATCTTCTTAGTAATCCTTTACTCTATGGTCACAACGTTTTTAGACCAATAATGTTTTTCTTATGCAGAGTTAAACAGAAGGACAGGTTATCTCCCAATTATTTCTTCAATATGTTGACAATAAGAAAGTAAATTGAGCGTCTTGTTCACCACTCGCATGAGACTTAAAAGTGAATCTACATTTAGGCCCTAAATGTTTAATTTAAGCATTTTCCTAGTGTCAATTTTTGTCATCGCCTGCCGACTGAGCATCGAACCCTTTACCACCCCTTACAGTATTTTCCCCTCCCCCCAGAATCGTTTTATCGCCCACCTTGAGAATCGCTGATCTAGAAGTTTAAAGATTTTTATTTCACCTATTATTCAATTGCTGAAACACATAGGCCTAATACCAAACAATTCTATAATATAGTGTAGTAAAATATAATATACAGAATTCAATACTATTCTATATATTTAGGGAGCGCCGTCCTGTTCCGAAAGGCAAAACAATCAAAGCTTCCGACTATCTTAAAATTATACAGGAAAAGTCCCCTGTAGTCAATTAGAAATACATACAAGTATTCTTCAACAAGACGGCGTTCCCAGCCACTCCGCTAAACTTGCTCGTGATTGGATTGCTTCCTCCAACTTTCAATTGTTAGAATAATGGCCTGGAAATTCACCGTATCTTAATCTGATTCAACATTTTTAGATTAAACTGAAGAGTAGCGTCGCGAAGAGAAGTTGCTCTTCGTATAGTGAGCTTGTTAATAGCGTTCGACGTGTATCCCCATCAACAATGTGACGTAACGTTACGTTTCGGAAACGTTCCATATAAGTTTCAGGAAACGTCTCCGATACGTAACGCTTGCACATTATGTTTACGTAACGGAACGTTTCAAAAAAAACGTTTCAAAACGTTTCCATGAAACTTTGTTAGAATGTTACAGGGATACATTTTTGATAAATTATTGGAAGCAATTCAAGTTCGATAACATAAAATGTTCGCCGCTCACGTCTGTGTAACAATAACAGCAGTCTTAGATGCGAGTTCTAAAATTGACAGCATCATGGACTGTGTCGCAGTTGAAGCAGACATTGATGAAAAAATTAAATGACTTACCATGTCTTCAGCCTCCATCTAATAACAGAAAACTTGAACACATCAGCCCGTTACATGACTTTATGGACGGACTCGATGAATCGATTTGGTTAAATCCATTCATATTTTCAGTTTTGATTGTTGTAGGACAGCGATTCTTTCTCTGAAATACACAATAAAGATTTTGTTTTGTAAGCAAAAAAACATAAGTTTGCAAAACATCTTTCGAATGGCACAATTCGTTAACATTCATAGTATATTTTAAAAAACAATTCACATCATTAAAACATTTACAGAGAATTTCAGAAAGTCTTTTTCTTAGATAATAAAACAGAGTTTTAAAAAGATGATGGGACAATTCATAGATACATGGATTTGCACTCGATTTGCATGAGGACTTAACATGGCACAATTCATCCACATCCGACTGGTTCAAATTACACTCGTGTCACTTTGGAGGAAATAAAAAATAGATTTTCGACAAATGGATGCACGCATAATCATAACATATTGGATGCACTAGTCCATAAACATTAAGAATTGTGTACACGTACGCATCTATAACAGTAGTCTCAGCAATAATAATTAAATTATACCCGCGACTGGCGATCGATGTCATTTACCACATAATATTCCAGGATTACAAAACATTCGGAATATGCAAGCCTCTAATTATGATAAATTATCTTAGGCGTGAGGAAGCAATCTGACTCGGATAGAATTCAAGAGTGAAGAAACTCGCAACAAATTAATTATCAGATGACGCTATCGTTTTATTGACAACAAAGATCATTTTTCTTTTATTTTTTGTGATTTCATGAAGTTTCAAAATGTAAATCATATAATTTCGTGAAAATACGTGTATAACTAATACAGAATTAATTCATTTACACTTAGGCAATGAAAGGAGTATAGACATCTCACCTGTAAGCTCTGGCAATTGGTAATATTAATCCAAACACATTTTGTGGTCAGAATGCATCAAACTATCACGAGATGACATTCAAAGCCCTGGTTTTCAGCGACGAATGTAGGAAATAGAGTCAAGTCACTAAATGTGAAGTAAACCAAATCACAAAATATTTTGTAAGATGATAACGGTAAAAGCTTAGTCGGCAACTTGAAAAGACAAAATAAATGACCTGTAAATTGATTGTGGAGGTCGAATGTGGTTCGCGGAATTTGAGTTCCTCTAAATGTCCAAAGAAAAGATGGTGATCAAGGCGTCGTTTAAGAAAATTTGTTCTAAGTCGTAGACGTTTCACTAAAATCGTAATGCTAGACAAATGAATCACGTTCAATGGGCAGAGTAGCCAGGAATGAAATGAAGACCGTTTGCACGTTTCCCTTCTCGCTGTCATGTGATTATCGATGGTGACGCGTCGATTGAAGGTCAGGCGGGAGTGGGGAAATAATCTGTGCGCAGTTCTCGTCTATTCGGAAATGAAATGCGTTGGGTATACACTGACCGCTTTATCTTAAAGCTGCGTAAATCATCGAAAGACAGACTCAGTCCATGCATTGAATAAGCACAGCCGTAAAAAGACTTAGGTACTGTATGATAATATCAAAATGTTGCAATTATAATCTATTCCAAATGCAGTCGCAAAATTGTGATTCTTCTGCTACCAAGCATGAATCCTATTAATATAAGAAATGCATGGGTAGAAACCAATGATGAATTTTTACATCATCTATAGACTACATATAGAACTCCATGAGCATAGTATAGGCTGTAAGATTTTTTGCGTATTCAAATTGAGTGTAAAGCAGACTTCCGAAGTTTTTGACGTGTCCAGCAACCAAAGTCACGACAATTTAATAGATCAACATTGATCATACATATCAAATTGTGAAGGAACGAATCGTAAATAAATTGCATATATTCCAAATTCATTATCAAGATTTTTATTTTCAGACTAATTTCCTGATTAACACGCAAGTATACGCCGAGATTTATCAAGTATCACGACTGTTTCGGTATTGATTTGCATTTAGCATAATTTTTTAATCGTAGGTGATCGCATTGCGTTCCAGCTGATATGTGAATCTGATTGATATCTGAATCTTTCGTGTTATTCCATGAGACATTACAGAGACATCGAGTCTTAATTTTTCGAGGCTTAATTGGTTTAACAAAAATTTACAATAATTACAATCCTTAATTAACAATAGTAAACTATATTAATCGTTCCCTCAGATGCATAGTTCAGGCATGCCTCATTTTAAAGTTAAAGTTTCGCATGAAACAAATTGAGACCAATTGAAACTTATAAAACAAACGTTTCAATAAGTCTCAATTCGTCTCATTACGTGTCAGACAGACTAGAGTAACGAGCTTAATTTAATGTGAATCTTATCATAATATGTGGTCTTCTGATTATGAAAAACCTCACATTAAATATCAACAAGGTGTTGGATGATGGTGAATGAAATGAAACTTATCGAGACGTGCGGGAACGAAAAAGAGACGAATAATCATTATACCTCGATACATCAGTTAAAAGATCAATAACTAATAAATGATCATTCAATATGGTCTAATTTTACTTAGATTATACTATACCTTTCTTAAAACTCTCAACCCGACATTTTGTGTCTGGGGAACATAATGAGACGTATTGAGACTAATTTGAAACATAACGGAAACGTTTCAATGTTGTAGGGGTATGGTGTGAAGAAATTGATTCCGTTTACTGTCGAGCTTTGATCGAATTAATGCCACGTCGTATTTCTGCTTGCTTAAAACCCTTTCGCGACCAATGCGTGCAGAGCACGTCATACATGAGTTGTTCAATGTCACCACCATTGGGAAAATATCATTAAAGCACATCTAAACTGTGCGTGCAGAGCACGTCATGGTGACTTCCGACAATGTAATGAATTTCACTTCGGTCGCGAAAGGGTTAAAAAATAATGGAAGGCAAACAAAATATTGAATCATAAACACTTGAAACAGTTGTGCAGATTACAATACTCAAAAATCATTTTGGAAAATGTCTTTTGACATACATTAACAGTGAGCAGAAGGGCAGCAGTGAACAGATTCATAAACAGAAGGTATTTTTTTAGAGAAAATCGAAAAAAGTGAGTTTACATAAAGGTGTTTCCAAATTTTGTCACAGTATAGTATGTCTACAATGCCATAGAAAACATCAGATCTGAAATATAAGCTTCCATTTTTGAATATAGCGGGATCTAGAGCTGATTTTAGAAATCTATTCTTCTTCCAAATTTTTGAAATTCTCAAAATCTGAATTTTTGCGCAGCTGTAACTTTTCCCCATATGCTCGTTGCTTAACCAAGCTTAGCATGCAGCATTAGTATGGTATAAAGGAATTCCTGTATGAATTTCAACGGGTAACTGGCATGTACAACGGAGCTACATGGCTCCAAAGATGGGGAAAAATATGGTCTGCGAAAATGCACAAAACATTTGAACCAATCTCACAACTTTCTGTATTCTTGTTGCCATAATAGCCATGATAATTGTGTTGCTGTATATCAGTGTGTTTCACATTTGTGATCTTGAGCGGCAGCCAGAATACAGAGAGCTACACCAGGCATTCAAAAGTGTTTTTCCGAAAATGGCTGCTTTCAATCTGGGCTATCTTTTTTCTGTATGACAGTTTTGACTCCAAATTGATGCTGAAACTCGGAAACATACTCAATTACTTGTAGAAGAAATTTGATCAGGTAACCGATAGTTAAAGTGGTATAAATTGGCCAATTTTGATTTTGCACATTTTTTCAGTATATGATGTCAATATTATATGAGTAGTATCGAGAAGTAGCATTTATAGTGCAATAGCACTTGAAAACGTTAAGTTTGTGTGCGGTAAGAAATTATTCCCCTTGATGTATATTATACATGAAACTTTTATGTAATGCAATAGAGCCAAATATGACGTTCGAAGTTCGAGTTTTGTTGGACTACAGTAGATATGCTTTACCAATCGACATTGTACTTTTGAATAGTGAAGTTTGTGCGAAATGCATAGGATCGATTTATCTTTCTGCTCTCTAAAGTAATCACTTGCTTTTAATAATTTCAATTATTCTGATGCTGAGATATCATTCGCAACGAACCGGAGAAGAGCCCTAATGCATTTGTAGCAAACACTCGTTCAAAGTTGATGTTGAATAATATTATGTAGAAAAGATATGCAAGACAATTCGATTGTTATGGAAAGTGATTTGGTTGTATGAAATATGTAGAATCTCTTTCAATAGTAGATAATTAACTTATGCTTATGAATTACCAGGATCATCAGTTGGTATTGAAAGATCCTTCATGAAGGAAGTGCATTTTTGATTACACCACTCAATAGGTAAAGGTACTCAATAGGTACTCAATAGGTACTCAATAGGTCTTGCAGCTACTTTAATGCTACCTTCGCTACCTTGCAGCTACTTTAATAATGCTACCTTCGCTACCTTGCAACTACTTTAATGCTACCTTCGCTACCTTGCAGCTACTTTAATGCTACCTTCGCTACCTTGCAGCTACTTTAATAATGCTACCTTCGCTACCTTGCAACTACTTTAATGCTACCTTCGCTACCTTGCAACTACTTTAATGCTACCTTCGCTACCTTGCAGCTACTTTAATGCCACCTTGCGGCTACTTAAATGCTACTATTGCTACCTTTACAGTTTTACTCGAATGCTAGTATGGCTTGTAGTTGTTCAAATGTTACTTACTAATGCCACCTCACCTCAACATCTGCTATTGCGTTTTTAGCTTAGTTCTGCACATAAAACCCTCATACAGCTGTGCATCACAGATTTCATTCGAAAACAGACACTATATAAATAAAATTTATTATAATCATTGGGTGCGGATGGAACAGTCTGTCATCGTCTCTCCAGACGCCGTGGAGCCTGGTTCATCCAATTCACGATCAGCTTCCTCACGGCATCTTGGCCCTCCTTAATCCCGTTTCGACGTAGTGCTTCTGTAATAAAACCACATGTGACATCAGGGCTGGAACAATTACAATGATTGCAACTGTAATTGTTTAATAAATTTTGAAGTTGTAGTTTTGAAGTAATTGTAATTGTAGTTGAACATTTTGATTTTAGAGTAATTGTAATTATAATGGTAATTGTGAAAGTTCAACTGTAATTCCAATTATAATTGTAATTATGATAATGGTATACCGTGCGCTACATCCACGGGCCGATGTCGATCGCCTATATCTACCACGTTGAAATAGAGGTAGAGGGCTTAAGAACATCCGAGAAGTGATCGAGGGAGAGGACAGGAGCCTCAACGAGTATATATGGAATACTAAAGACGATCCACTGCTGGCGGTGGTGAAATCAGATGATCAGAACAAGCACGGGCCCGAAAAATTCCAAACATGGAAAGCAGCACAAGTGGACGGCACAAATGTTGAAGTTGTCCCGGTTGTTGTCGGCGCCTTGGGTGCCTACACATCAAGGTTGAAGGCCTACCTCAACAAGATTTCTGGGGCACACCACATACCGGAATTGACGGAAGCAGCACTCCTTGGCAGTGCTCATATCCTGCATCGAACTATGATATCCTTGAGGCTTGGTAAGTTTCCGAGGTCTTGAGACACTGACCGATCTGAATGTGTGAGATCGTGTCAAAAAAATTGAATTTTTATGATGTAATTGTAATTGAAGAAATATGTCGGTCAACTACACAATTACTTCTGTCTTTTCGGTTAGACGAAAAAAACAAAGATTGCTATATTGAAAATTGAAGTATTCAGTACATCTATGAGATAGCTAGTAGAGCAGTCAGCAATCAGCATAGGCCTGGCATCAATGTTAATGACGTGATGATCCACAGGCTAGAAGTTGTTAAGTGTTGATACAGGCCTATAAATACCCATGTAGCCTACAATCCCTACATGCACAAGTATAGCCTACATACAGGTCTGATTCTGTGCCGCGTTTTACCGAATAATTGGAATAAGCCTCTACAACAAAACTCACAAAATTAAAAATGTCATATCAGGAACATTTTCGAATTTATACATTAATATTTCCTCTAATAATTTATGCCAATCTCTAGCAAACGCCGTAGGTGAGAGGTCAACGTATTAATAAACATGAGACTTAGCTTTGATATAAAAGAATGTACATGGAGGAGAATGACTTTGCATGGGTATGGGACGATCCTTATTGGAGGAGATGGCGCAACCTATTTTATACCGCTTTTAGAAATAGGCCTACCTAAAGCAGCATCTTATACTAAAAATCAAATGTACAAAGACTTGAAATCGTTTGGACAACCAACTAATAATTGACCAACATTGTTCAGAAAATCGATGTAATTGTAATTGTGTAATTAATTACAACTTTTGAAGTAATTGTAACTGCAAAGTCACACATGCAATTGTAATTGAATAATAGTCGTGCATTTGTAATTGTAATTGAAGATCTTGATTTCGGAGTTATAATTGTAATTGCAAAAGCACAACTGTAATAGTAATGGAAAAATGTGTAATTGTTCCAACCTTGTGTGATATCAATGTAAAATTCGACACAGAAAGCAGATTTTATTGCTTAATGTGAAACAATTTCGTAATAACACATTTCAACTGACTTTTGTAAGATAAGCATGATAGGCCTATAGACACAGGGTTAGTCAAAAGTAACACGACAACTTACTATTGAAAATTCTGATGATAGTCACACTAACTGAACAAATGAACATGAAGATGCGACACATGATTGGATTTGTATTAGCAATTTCTTAAGCGGTTGTCCTGCCCTCAAAAAAAATTTGCTTAATCTTTCAACCAGCAAGGTCTCTCTGTTCCTATTACTCCAATGTACAGTATTATTGTTACTTTTTGATGTAGACCGACTTATTTAGGCCTGTAGGAATAAGCATTTATTCAAATATAGACACCTGTGGCAGATCATCGTGCGTAAAAATTAGATAATAGCATGCAAAAAAGACATTAATTAAATCACAGATATGCGTCCCTTTAGTCAAATGCCTCAGTATATGAAACTGGAATATCATGAGAAAAAAATAGTCACAGTTGTCACACTACTATACCAATACGAACCTGGACTTTATTTTACCTTCTATCAGGACTATCCTTTCTGAATGTATGATAACAATTGACGATAATTGATTCATTGATAATGTCGCTTTCTAGCCAAGGCGGAGATGCAAAAGGAAAATCCTCAGAGAAAAAGGCAGAGGAGAGGACACAATCCTTCCAAAATTCATATAGGATAGAGGAGGATTCTAGAAACTGCATCACTGATAAAGTGGAGTTTGAACTACCGTATAACATGTATAAGTTGCCAGTAATCATTTTTTAACTGTTTAAGGAACGGTTCGTAATAATCATGTCACAAAACATGCGTGTGGATACTTTCAAATTATGTTACATTTACATGCTCTTAATGTTGTAATGATTAACTAAGCAATATATTCTAGACTGAATGTCAACAACGGTCGACGTGGGTCTAATGAAATTAAACGGCCGGCGTTACTAAAATCGGTCGGCCGGTTCCAACCCTGTCTGTAGCATAGGCCTACTATTCATGCGAATCATGCATGCAGTTAAGTACAGTAAGTCCCTATGATGCTATACTATGATCTCTGTATTGAAAGTATACAAATTTACTGAAGAATGTGAATGCCTGATTAATATTTAATTAATGTGCATACTATGAGCAGGAATTGTAGTGGAAAAACTTTTTATGCCTTGCTTACGACCTTCTATATGTGTTCTGATTCATTATGTTGTATTCGCAGCAGACTTGTGTCAATTACTCATGAAATGTAGTTGATTGCAATTGCAAATTACATCTCTATCAATGTAATCGATTACAATTACAAATTACCGGTACTCCGTTTTTCTTCGATTACATTTCAATTAATTCATAATTACTATGGATAATTGTCAGCATTAAACTCTGCGTTTCCACGCCACCTCTTTTTCAAGGAAGATTTGCTTAGGTTAATTACAATTGCTCCCCGGAAAAGCAGGCGATGATATAGCATTGATATTAAATTAGCACCTTTTTATTCTCACCCAACTGTTTTCGCCCTACAACTCTACTACGATTCAAACTGATGATACAGGATTGGGATATCGAGACTTCTGGCTTCTAGGAGACTTTGCCATGCTTTCAATTACCTGCTATGATTTAAATTGACTTGAAGATTTCAACTTTGTTTTTTTTTTCTCTTTTGTCCGAGGGGAGTAATTTTCTGATCTGCATTTTCAGTTCAGTTATTAAGATAAGAGGGAAAGAATATCATAAAATCGGCACTTCATTTAGATTTTGGAATTGTGTTTCGTCATAAATTTCTTTGAAAAAAAGTACCGGTAGTTGCACACCCGGTAGGCTACAGTCACGTAATTTAAGCAACTTGCGGAACGAATGTTAAGCTGTGCTGACTGCAAAGTAATCGTAATTACCTCTCAATTACATGGCTAAAAATGTTATTGATTGCGATTATAAATTACTCATCAGAAATGTAATTGATTACAATTACTAATAACATTTATTGTGATTGCGATTACGTAATTGTAACAAGAATTACAACAGAAGTCTGATTCACAGTCGTTTACAACTGGAGAGTTGGAATTTACGAGTAATATAGTTCACCTTCACTCGGTAGCAAATTCTTCATTATGATTTTATATCTTTTTTATTCCCATTCATATAAAACGTCGCGAAGTTAAAAATCATTTGAAATATTTTAATATTTTGACATCAAAATTATTCATTGTGATTTTGTGGCTTCTTTATGTCCCTTTGTAATCATTTGAAATATTCTCTTATTTATAGATTTATTTGCTGTTCAGGAGTTCACTGCTGCTGTTGTTAACCCCTGAAGAAAGGACACATGTCCTGAACGCTTGAACAGCAAATAAATCTAAAAATAAGAGAGTATTTCAAATGATTACACAGGGACATAAAGACGCCATTAAATCATAATAAATAATTTTAATGTCTAAATAGGCTGTGTCTCATAATCTAAATTTCATTGGAGATTATCAAATGCATAATGAAACTAGCAGAAATTAAAACAAATGATCGCCGAAAGTTTTAGGCCTACTTACTTTGAATGATTAGCTTCATATCTTCCTTGTCCGGAAACAGCCGACTGTCGAAGTAAGGACTCGATTGTTAAGCATATTCAGATGCCACTTGGAAGATGCTCCTACACAAATTGATCAGTCTAAAAGTGCAGCAGAACAAGAGGTATGAATATGTGAAATTGCATGCCGGAATGTAAAACATTTCATTTCTTGCTTCAACATCTTAAGTTGATAATATTTGTTAGTATATGAGTGCGCCTAAATGTGAGTGGATGTAGGCCTATGTGCATACGCCGAATATATGCGTAAAATTACAGTGCTGTAGTGCATACACAATAATAAATCTTAAAATACTTATGCTTTTACTTATTAATTAATGCGAAATTATGGAAATTTTCAATAGGAATACTATATAACAAATGGTAATTAGTTGATATATGAGTTAACTAGGTAAAAACTTACTAAAGTAGACTTTTAAAAGCAAAATTATCATCAGGCCATGGAACAGCATTTGCCGATGTATATGCCATTACGATATGTATGTAGTTGTAGACAGACTACATACAGTATGAAGCTAAATGTGCGTATGTGTAGCCTATCTTCAAAATTTTGTGAAATAGATCTGAATCTGAATTGTTTCGAAAATTCCATTCTGATTTTATTTCTTATTTCATTCATTAACCAATTTAACATGAATTTAAGTACTGAAACTTACATGTTGTTGCGATGAAAGAATCGACACGGAGTTGATAAACGAAGAAGCGACAAGTCATGGAGTACTCATGAAGTCTATGGAGTTCAAATGTATTTTGATTGTCTTATTCGAAAGAAATTCTGTTCTGGCATCCAACAGCACCATTTCTCATTATTTCCAGTGCATCATTTAGGTAGGCTATTCAAGTTTCTTCAAATCCATATCGCAGATCTATCGGATGAAGTTTTGCTTCCTTTTGAAGAATCCATTGCCACGACGCGGGCTGGACGTAATCCGCATGTATCACTAAATTTGATACTGTACACGATGAATAAGAATTTGAAGAAGATAAAGTAGGCAACACTGAGACTAGCGATCTGTGCAGACAGATGAAGGATAGCAGCAGTGGCGTGCGCAATGAAAGTCCACAATGTTGAAGTCTGCTATATTTGACGTAACATCGCAATCATGTCAGTTTCTCCATGCTTGACGCTTGTGTGTGGCTGGAGGTAAAGCGCCAGCATCATCGATCCATGCTACCTGTTCCATCTGTAGCTGTCAGCAGGCGAAGGCGAACAAAGTTGTGCCGAAATTGAGATAGGGATGAAATAGCTGTCTATGAAAGCAAGGAGGGCGGTGGTGAAATTGCACAACAGAACTTGGCTGTTTAAAAGCTTTCAAAATCACATCGCTTTCGCAAATTTTGGATGTAGAGTATAGCCTATCCTACTAAACGTAAACTGTTGGTTCTCATCACTTGATGAAACCAATAGAAAACTCAGAGTTGCAAAAGTTTCGAGCATTTAAAAGACGATTTAATTCCAAGACTTAATACTTGTGAAATGCGAATTTCATTATTGAGAGATTTAAGTGACAATAACAATTGGTTAGTTACCTATGTAAAAATATTGTCGTGCGAAATAGACATAGACCATTCAATATTTATGATGCCTCACGAATATGCGCGTGTATGTACGTACATGACATAATGCGAGAGAAGAGAGAGAGAGGTAGTGAGAGAGGGATGGAGGAAGGGGGAAGAGGATGATCAGAAATGGAGGAAATAGGAAATGAGGAGAATGCTGAATAATCCTTTGAGTAGCTTTGAATCAATTGTACAAACTTACTTGTATGATTGCTCGACGAAGTGGACGAACCGACTATGACGTGGAATTACATTGAATTTTCCGCTTTTTCCTATGTGGACTCAATTATGTAAATGCTAATTCGAATATACATTGAATATTCAGCATCTTTTCCACGTTGACATTCCTACATGAATACCACGGGGAATCCACGTAGAATTTTTGCTTCTTTTCACGTGGACATATTTCCACACGAATGCGCCATGGAATTTACATTTACCACAATGATATTTCGATACGGCCGGGATGGCACCTGAAATCCACATAGAATTATCCACGTGGATAATTCCACGTCATCCGTCATGATTTCGAACAAATTGAAACTGCTTCACTACTAAAATAAAGACGAAAATCCTGCAATATCAATTTTGGACGAAAAAAAATTCCACGTGAATTCCAGAATGTCAAGTGGATTCGATGTGGAATCCACGTAGCATTTTCAGTGGATTATTTAGGGACCTCATGAGTCTGACAATTTTACGTGATGTTACGTAACTTTTTAAGTAATGTATAGGCTATTTCAGTTGCATGGCACATATTGTGATGAGATGATAAGCTCTCCCGATTTGGTAGATAATGACACTATCGTATCGCTTTTCACCGGGCGAAAGTCAACCGGGACATCCCGCTGAGGAGGAAGACATCCCAGGAGCATTTGTGACGCAATATTGGCATCATGTGATGCCAATTAGGACAAATTAGACCTGCTACGTAGCTGCCACGTTTCGGTACTTTCCATTAGCTACCGAACAAATTGCAACGTAGCTGCTACGTCTCGCTACCTTGCATTTGCTACCGAAAAATATCAACGTAGCTGCTACGGTCCGCTACCCTGCATTCGCTACCGACGAAAATGCTACGTAGCTGCTACGTTGCAGTTGCGTAGCACAGACACGCTACCTACTGCAACCAATACTACCATCTGCTACGTAGGTGCTACGTAGCATTGCTGGCCGGGACGAAGTATCTTATGCAACAAGCACTTTGGTAGGTTGCAAAAAGTAGGATAGCCATAAATAAGGACAGAGCGGATGAACGAAACATAGCATTCAAACATCAACTTAGGTGACATTTCACAACGTTTTAAATTGCGTAGAATGTACAAATGTCTAAGACATTTCTTAACAATGATAGAAATGTGCTCCCTCCAGGACAGATCTTCCGAAAATGTAATGCCAAGGAGCTTTAGATGAGACACGGTAACAATAATTTCTGAAGTTTCTCTGGACGAAATTTGCGGTAAATGCATGAACTTTTTAGTAGTACAATTCATGATGGAACATTTTTCATAATTTATTGACAATCCAGTATTCTTTGACCAGCTCTCAACATGACTAAACTCATTCTGCAAATTATCTTCACATGCATTACTTAGGAAGTGCAAAATTGTGACGTCATCAACGTACTTAAAAAAGCGTGAATTATCACAGATGGGGTTCAAAGAATCAACAACTGCAGAAAACAGAAGGGGCCCAATAACACTGCCCTGAGGCACCCCACTGGATACGTCAGTCCAACAAGACACATCGCTGCCCAACCGAACACGTTGTTTGCGTTGCATAAGGAAACTACTTATCACATACATAGCCTGGATAGGTAGACGGAACTTCAACAAAGATGACAGGATAACGTTATGAGCCAATTTGTCAAATGCCTTCGAGTAATCCAGTCAGGACACGCACAGCTTCCGATTTGTTGTCCAAAAAGTCAAGGATATAATGGTAGATGAGAGTTGTAGCCGTTACTGTACCTTTACCTTGATTAGGTATAAAAGCAAAGTGATGAGAATTGAGTTTTGGTACCAGATAAGGCAAAATCCATTCTCTAAGAATAATCCTTTCCAACACTTTGGAAAGTACAGGAGATAAGGAAATAGGCCGAAAATGGGAAACATTTTTAGAGTCGGGACATTTATGAATTGGAATGACATTGGCAAATTTGAACATACGAGGAAAACTGCCAGAATGAAAGGATCTATTAAACAGATAGGCTATAACATTAGAAAGCACTTTTGAATTGTCCCTGAAAATCCAATAAGGGAGTTGGTCTGGACCACCGTTGCCCTTCCTCAGGCGTGTGAGATAAAAGTCCATTTGATGACCCATCACGCATGCAGGATGATCAGGTAGAGAATAATCTTCAAGAGCAACGTCAGCATCAGCAAAATTCTGATTGTTGAATGAAGATGCGAAATATGAATTCAGCATATCGGCGGATAAGTCAGGAGGATAACTGGGCGATGATTGATTTCTGGACATCTTCCGAATCCCTTTCCAAGATTCACCAGAATTTCCAGAAGATAGAGCTCTTTTCAGATAATTGCGATTCAAATAAGCAATTCTTTCAATAACTAAGTTGCGAATTCTGTGATACTTAGCCATTTTATGTTTACAATATTCACGATCTCTTTCATTAATCAGCACTTTCAAAGAACTATCCATCCAAGGTGGATCACAGTTGCGAATGCGAATAGTAATCCAAGGAAATGATGAATCAAAGAGATATCAAAGAACATTGTGAAATACCATCATAGCGAAATCCATGTCTTCATACTGATAAAGAATATCCCAATTGACTTTAGAGACCACGCTTTCAAAGTTCTGTTTGTTGCGTTTACAAAAAATTACGAATCCGCTTCTTTGTAACAATAGTCTTTATTCTATCATTAGGGGACCACATGACCACTGCATGGTCAGATCTTCCAATTGGAGGAGATACCTTGGCTTCGACTTCAGAATTTAAATTGGTAAAGATTTGATCTAAGACTCTGTTGCCACGCGCATGAGAATAGACGACTCTCTTCAAGCCAAAGGCTGCTTCCAACTCATCAATGTTATCAATCATACCGTTAAAGTCACCACATAAGATAACATGGAAAGGTGATGAAGTGATAGGTGACACAATGTAATCCATTATATTTGTGATGCACAGAACAGCGTCGTCGTTCTTAGTAACATTCCTCCAAAACGGGTGGTAAACAGTGATCAGAAGGATAGAGTCATTGGGTAGCCATACAGATAGGATCTCACTATCACATGTAGACAAATGAGGAACAGAGATAGCAGATATAACGTTGAAAGGCATTTTGTTAAAGATAAAAATCACTATACCGCCACCATGGATATTTCGATCACGACGGGCGATAGAATAATCCGGTATGGAGATGATAGAAGTAGGAGTTGAATCGTCGAGCCAGGTCTCTGTAAACACAGCAATAGAAGGCGTCATGTTTTTGATTTTCAAGTCAACTTCATCCATTTTGTTACTCATAGATCTCAAATTTGTAAGTAGGACAGACGGAAGCTCCTTTACCGGGCGACCTTTACGTTGAGGCAAAACATCCTGCGTCGTAGAGCAAGAAATTAAATTCTTCAAATTAACTTCATTGACATTTCGCCGCACGCAGCTCACGACATGGGAAGTAATCCTCACCGGTATGGGATGAGCGATGGGCGCAGTAGAGAAAGGCTGGTGTTTTGGCACATGAGACTGTACATGTAATTGGGGAAGCTTGGCTGAGGAAGTGAGGGAGGCGGCAGTCTCTATAGGCGGGGGAGATGGCAGGTTAGTCAATCCTCTAAACAGAATGCGATGGAACCACAGTTTGCGGAGAGTAAGGCGTGGCAGGGAAAAATTGAAGCGCTTGCTAAGTAGGTCATCACGTGAATAAACATGGCGCGATGTCATGATGGGCAATTGTGATGCATAATGAATCTGAGTCCAGAACGATATTACCTCCACAGGTCAACGAGAAATTGCATGACACTGGTTACGATGAGAAGAGCAGATCACAGGGAGATCGATGATGTAAAAATAATATTACAGCAACGGCGCATAACACAACAAAAGCGAGGAAAAGCAGATCGCCCGAACGCGCGCGAGAGACGTCCTCTCCACAGCGCGCTACAGAAGCGAATGTGGAAATATTGAACATGAGAAGCCGCTCCATTCTGCTCTGCCGTTTTCCAATAGCATTCTAACTTGATCACGTAATAATCACAAGAATGTGGTTATATGTAACCCAAACACATGGTCTTAATGGACAAGAATTTAATTAAATTGCTACTTGCACAAGAATGAAATGTACTCGTATGTCCTTTTATTAACAAGCATATGAACATTGATCGTATGAATGATTTATGAATCAGAGGGATCAACAACAGCAATTGTTAATATCAAACGTAATAAATGATTCACATGAAATATTGATTATGATACCTAATATATTTGTCCACGCCTGATCATGGGAATTTTCTACTCATTGGGAATTCTTCACTTTTTAATTTCAATTTACGTAAGTGAATACTTGAAATAATTAGTAGATCAATTACAAATGTAAAATTTCATGAAATTCAGTCAGTCAGTCGTCGTCGTGCAATATCTATGTATCTTACCTAGACAAGCCTGCATTTCCACATGAATAGTCTAAACTATTTTATTCCGGTGTGATTCAATAATAGCGGTTCGCTAAGTACATGACGATCTCGAAAATGATGAGTGAAAGGCAGGTGAGAGATTCTCAGTGCCATTTAAAAATACAGAAGGGTAGCCGATATATGAGATCCTTGACTGATTATGTCTACCAATCATTACTAAGGCAACAGTGATGCTAACAGGAAAAGATCAAGAAAATGAAGTTCGAGATTCTGTCGACAATACATTAGGTGATCTATTAGGGTTTACTAGATTAGTCTTAATGGTTTGTGGGCTTCGCTCAGAAAGCATTCTGCGACACTGAGTCAGTCAAAAGCTATTTACACTATCACAGCATGAAATTAATGCAGTTTCCTTTTCTACGGTTTATTGTGATTAAATTGATGTTGGGAAACCAAGTAGATCAGATGGTAATAAATTCTTTTTTTATTACATGCTTTATTAAATTCGGCCTCCTCTTAGGCCATCATCAGAAGCAGAGAATCTATACATTTACGTTGGAAATTATTCAAAACTTAAGTTACATTATGTCTATGAATCCTGAGTAGAATGAAAGCAGGAACTAACCTAGAAAGATAAACAATAATACACATCATGGCATATATGAATATCTACAAAAATGGAGCATAGCGGTAGAATGACTTAAGTTACAATGGAAAAATACTGAGAAATTATTAAAACTTATACATAAAGGAACTCAGAGAAGGCATCTTGCTCGTCTTTATTGTTGATCTTAGGTTTCAGTTTTTTGATGTAAAGTGCCTCTCGTATTCTGATGTTGCAACTGTCTCTGTCAGATGTCAGAATTTTGACTGAAATTCAATGACTGAAAGCAGTGCCTTCCTGGCTAATTCACGCTCTCAACACATGGTCCGGTGGCCTTGTGGTTAGAGGGTATGCTTGCACGCCCTCTAGCTCCAACGTCGCTGGTTCAAACCTACCCACGACTGATGAGGCCCAACAGGCCGAAACATGTCTCGTGGTGGTTACATCTGTTGAGATTTGGTAAATTTATCAATTGCCAGGTTACTTTTCTAAATATCTATCTATATATATATATATATATATATATATATATATATATATATTTATATATATGTGTGTGTGTGTGTGTGTGTGTGTGTATGTATGTGAGGTTACACTGCTAAGAGGGTGTTTTTTTAAATGAAAGTTTTGGATGACGCGGTCATCAGCGGCGTGTTGGTGAGTAATGAAAAATGACTGTAATATTATTTTCAAAGATTTATAGATTAGAAACTACAAATAATAAATGCAGAAAATTGCAGGTTGGTTGAAGAGTAAGGAAACCCAAGCGTCAGGGCAAAGTCAGTCAAAATATTGTCAGTAATAGCTTTATAGGCGCATGTATGTAAAATATGAAACTAGAAATGTTTTCACCGATATTATATTCTGCATAAGAGCGATAACTTAAGCAAAAATCCGAACAGTATGGCCAAAAAATTACTTGAAATTGTTTTGAGGATTACAACACAAAGAATCATTGCGAAGCGAAACAAGTGAATAATGGCTTTAATTATTATTTCTACAAATTCACAAACCAAATTTATCAAAAATATGAGCACCCGCATTCGGTCATCCAGATCATGACAGGTTTTTTCTGGTTACAAAGATTTTAACAAATGATTTAATTGGAAGATTACGCGACCGTCACTACAACTCGTCGCGACGTTGTTGGGGCGATTACAATTCATCGCGGCATGATCGCTTCGACCTCGCACGGAAGAATCGTGGGCGCCTGACGGACCGACCATATGTCTTTTACTGGTTGGTGAAATGTTGAAATCAAATTCACAGCATTCTGCACAAGATGACATGAGATCATTTTAATTCTATTTAGTCAATGCATTCATAATTCTGTACACTTGACAGTTTCCTTGCGCACATTTCAAGATTTATTCTTTTATTGACTGACTTAGAAATTGCATTCCTGCGGTTACGAGTTTGCCTTTTGGTCTGTCAAAAGCACATCAACTGTTTCTAAAAAGAGGGCATGGTATTCATGCTCAAGAATTCGACAATGTGAGAAGCAACTGTTTCCAATACGCCGCTACCTTTGATCCGAATGAATATGAATTTACCATCTGCCAATGTGTTCTATGGCATTGTATTCTTGTCAGTTCCTTTGTGGATCTATTCACTCAAAATAGATTTTCTTTGGAATTCTTAGTTAATCTTAACAATTAATGATCAAATCGGCTCAAAATTTTATAGTCATGTCAATTAGGACTCATTTTAAGTGCATGTTTGGAAGAGTGAATATAGGATTTTGATTTTACGAAGAATTTACGTACCGTACAATTGAGGCATTAAGTTTAAAAATACAGATCAAACCATTTCTACTCGGTCAAGCGTTTGAGGCAGACGGTGGGTAACTTTGGATGCCGATGCATTCAAAGCGATGTCTGCCTGCAAGTCAGTCACACGCGCAGAAACGCAGACAGATACACGTGTGTATCGTCTGCTTGTGAATGCTGCACGTGAGACACCTCCAAATAACATAGTACACTGTTAGGCAGGATGGTCCGTATAACAAGTGCTCCAAATTTATCAGTCGTTTTTTCTGAATTGCATATTCTTTGTAAATGATTTGTCAAGATATGACAAGAAAATAACCAATTATGTAGAGCAATGCAAAGGAAAATTGCTAGAAAGATGCACTTCTGTATAAAATCTGGATAAGATCTTTATTTAGATGGCACAAATGTAGGTCCGATGAGACAAATGCAGTTCACATTCCCCTAGTAGCCCAGCCATGGACACAGAATCCATGATCGATGATTCCAATAAATCCATGGAAAATTCAAAATTGAAAATCATTGTTGTTAAGCATGTTTAATGATTGGAAAGCTTATAAGCATTGTCAAAATACATCGATTATCATTATTGAACCAAAAATACGCAATTACAATATCTTAAAAACTTGCATTGATGATTCATGCATAAACCTCGGTTGAACATTGATGACAAATTCGCATTGATAAAATAAAGATTATTCAAAATTGAAAATCATTGTTGGTAAGCATGTTTAATGATTGGAAAGCTTATATGCATTGTCAAAATACATCGATTATCATTATTGAACCAAAAAATACGCAATTATGATATCTTAAAAACTTGCATTGATGATTCATGCATAAATCCCGGTTGAACATTCATGATAAATTCGCATTGATAAAATAAAGATTATTCTTTTCAATTCTTACAGTATTCCCGGGTTGAAAAACCGAGATAATTTATCTAATATATGACTAATGGTGACAAATTTTACAAATATTAGATAATTGTTTTATAAAACAATCAAATACTGCATATTTGATATTTTTTAATAATTTTTGATACATCTTTGACTATTATTTGACAAATATTATCATAATCACCTAAATGTTCATATCTGAAACATTTTACAAATATTTATGAATTAATTTGTCGATGTAACAAAAATATTCCTGCATACTTATGTAATTGTTAGCATTAAACAGTGCAGTAAGCGCACTTCTGAAATCATCTGTTTAGCTACATGATAACAATGTTTACGTCAAATGATTGAAAAGTCACAACTTTTTATCACTAGCCAGCAGCTGGTGTCAAAACGGAACCGAATCTCCAAGACAAACACGTGAACAATGGAATTGAACTTGAACAGTGTAACTTGCACTAGCGAAGTCGATGAACATGCAGTTTGATTTCACAGACAAGCACAATAGCAGCACCCATATTTCCCATACTTCATTAATAATTGCAGGTCTACATTAATATGAGCGTTTGTTTCTTCCTTGCATGCCTTCAGTCGAGGACTTCTGTATAATACGATCGAGTGACGTCAATCGAACAACATCAATCTTGCCTTACACGTAGGATCATTGCTTTATAGAGTGACTCACGCATAGTGTGCGCGTGTCCTCGCCCGCCGTCTTTAGCGCGCATTGACTTACTTTGCGTTTCTTTTAACAATGCGTGACCTTATACTGTCTGGCCATACTGCTGCGCTCGTTTCGATATGCGCTCCTCACTCGAACAGAAGGGCTGTGAATTGTAAAGCTTTCACTGGATGTGCCAACGACTTTTCATGCTGATTCTTTACATTGGCAAACTATGATTTCGTGAATCTTCTTCGAACTAAAGGAAGTATGGTAGAAGATGTGTGAATCGAATACCTGTGTGACTCAATTTCTGCCGATTCTCTCAAGTTTACGTGCTGGAGGCCTCGTAAAAGAAGGTAAGACGATCACTCATGCTACAAGCCAAGTTATTATTCCATGAAGTGTGAGTTAAATTGTATTTTAGCTGTAAGCGTACACCTTCATGGTCTCCTTTTTGAAATAATGTGCTTGAGATTGAATAAAAATTTAACATTTTTTCTAGACCTACCGGTGCTAAAGTTTTTGATTTAAAAACAATGAATATTTTTCTGAAATTCAATAGGAAAGTTCAAGCGTCGCATCATTTTCAGTGTGATCATTTTTATACTGTGCTTCAATTGAGGGTTCCATTTCTTTTTCTCACTCTGACCCGGGTTTCATTCGGGAATAGATATTGGAGAATGTAACACGGCTGTTTTAGACTGGGTAGGAATTCAAAAACAGCTTATGTTTTACTCCTTGTTCATCCGGTAGATGTAGTGCGTACTAGGTTTACAGCATCAAGGTTTCAGGTAGTATCAGGCAAGGAAACTAAGGCCAATTGATAGAGGGTAACATTATAAATTGGAAATTAGTAAGATTTCTGCAATTTTTTAAGTGTCATGCTAAAATCATGAATTAATGAAATTGAAAAACATAATATTATAATATACTATAAAATGAACCAACACATGAGGTCTTGAAATGAAACCTTATTTTCTCAACAACTGAACCGAATTTTAATGCGCACATTCTGCGGTCATGACTCAAAATAATTCAGAAAGCAGCGCCACTGTACTCGGTTTATACAGCATGTTTGAGACGAATAGTAGGTAGATACTTGCTTTTTTAGATGAGGCTGCATGAATCCAAATGGTCCCATCCCCTGATTAAGAAATAGGGCTCAAGCTAGCTACATTAGACGGTTGACCAAATGGACCTCATTTGTGATTTAGGTGGTTATAAAAGTAAGTCGTTTAATTTTCATAACGACTGATATGTCAGAGCTTCCGAATGTTTTGTAATCCTGGATATTTTGTGGCAAATGATATTGATCGGCAGTCGCGGGTATAATACTGAGTCTATTGTGAAGTACTTATGTTGCATTCTTAATATTTTTTTGAATTGTGTTTGCATGCAATACATTATTATAATTATGTCTGCTTCTATTTGTTGAATATCTATTTTATACTTCCTACTTATTGTCAAAGTGAATGTATTTTGAACCAGTCCTCAGTATGTGGATTGTGCCATGTAAGTCATCATGTCATTTGTGTCACAATATATGGATGACAATCATGTACTACCGGTATCTACTTAGTTTGGGGGAGGAGTGTAGTCACAGCCACTGGTTGACTGGATTATCATCACCTCGCTAGAATTCAATAATAATCAATAACTTGATACAGTAATGTGTAATACAATAACTGGAATTCAGTAATATTTTGCTGAAAACACTTTAAACATATTTATCACTCAAAAATTTTTAATTGATAAGATTTCAATACCGCGTTGAACCAGCCCTTGCTCCCAAGACTATGAATTCACTGTCACATATTCAACCAGTATTTAACAGAATTCTGTGGTGACTATTTGGTAACACACATTTTAATTGTCTATTTAATTGCTTTTACTTTGACTACAACCAATTAAGTCTTCTATGAAATCCTCGCACGACGACTTACAGTCGTTGGCAGCTCAGAACTAATTTATAACGAAGTTATCTAAGGATCACTT
This sequence comes from Prostheceraeus crozeri, assembly GCA_907163375.1. NCBI lineage: Eukaryota > Metazoa > Platyhelminthes > Polycladida > Euryleptidae > Prostheceraeus > Prostheceraeus crozeri. The sequence continues at coordinate 60,409 of CAJQUW010006278.1, read as the reverse complement.
ATCAAAAGTAGCGGGCACTATAACAGATCTTTGGTCTTCATATGCGTCTCTAAATTAGTTTAGACAACTAAGAAGTATCTCAGTCATAGTGAATTTATTGGTCATTCTTATTTGCAAATGATTGTAGAATTTAAATTTTAAAATTAAATACCATGACTACAGCCTTCAAAAATTGATATTGATAGAGAGCATGCAACTTCGCATAACAGGGATGAAAATCTTTAGCGGATACGCGTTTCCGTCAGTGTCCCTTGAAAGGCTATAATGAATTTTTTTATTATGAATTTCTATAATGAATTTCTATTTAGGGCCCACGGAATTCTAGAGGATTCCGTGAGGGCCCTTCAAAAGTTGATTTTTTGTCAGAGCCCCTAACTGCCCGTTCTCATCCCCGCATATATAGGTAATGTACGTTTATGTAGGCCGACCAATTAATTGCAATAATTTTATCCAAAAAATCAAATGGATTGTCAGCTTAATTTCGTCAATTGAGAAATTATTTAATTGCACCTAATTGTAGCAAATCCCTAGCAATTATTTGAAATTAATTTTTCATTGCCCCTGTTTATCAGTGATGTTTGCGCTCGGTGAAGGTTTCTTTCTTGAAGACCATTATTTATCAGGGTGCAGTCAGAAGTCAGGTAACATCTAAATCTGCTTGTCGTCGGTAAAAGGATAAAGGAGCTTAGCGGACGATAACTGATTTATTGTCTTGCATATCTTTCATATCACCTGTTTTTTCAAGTGAAATCAAAAATATGTAAGCCGTCAAGTTTGGCGGTTCGTCCAAGTAAATGCGGATGAAAACGTCTTAGTGAAAATTTGCTGAGCTTGCAGCTGCTGTCCACAGTTGCCCTCCATCCAGTGCTGGTACGGAGCGAGTATTCAGCTTATGCGCACCGACACACACAAAACTGAGAAACCGTCTTTCACACCCCGTGTTGTGAAGATTGTAACAGTTCACTTAGCTCTTTAGATGATGACATTGACTTGATTGTGAACGAGTGAAGGATTGTTGTAATGATTGGGGCCGTCTTGTTGGCATCTTGTTCAAAAGCCTACTCATTGCTTTTATAGGCCCATATTAAGTAAGAAGATGATGCAAATTTGTGTAGAGATGTAATTAAGGAGTTGCTATGTTTAGACTTTTTGCACTAGTAGATTTATTTTTTTAATTGTTTTCTGATTTTCGTTAAATACACGCGTATGTTTTACAGTTTTCAACAGAAATCCTGATATTATTTACATGTAGGCCTAGTTCTTCTTTTTATATTTGTGCCTTCTTTCTGTACCAGATGAGAATATCTGTCAATTTCAGACTGATCAAACCAAAATATATTTGCGTAGCGAGTACATGTGCATGTATTCCAAATTCATGGCATTATCAAAACTTGACATGACTAGACTACCGTATGTCATTGACCTTGAACAGTCCGGTTAACTGAGCAATGCTAACTAATTCAAATATGCCATATCAAAAGGTCGGTTGATAATTTCGTTATATATAGAAGTATCTAAATCTGTATATAATTGCACGTAATATTAAATGGCAGATCTATAGCAGTGGTCGGACCATCTGCGAAAATGTTTAAAAAAATGAACTCGCTGGGAAAAAAATTGACTTGGTCCTGCGAAAAATTGAACCTTGTAATTCTTACATTTAAATGAACCTATGTTGTCTTATAGAATAAACACTGGTCTACAGGATGGAAAAGGCAAACTAATAACAACTAATTAGCATGTTATTCATTACGTTATCATTTAGTTAAAGCTTCATTCATATTATTCACAGCGTCTTACATCTTGTAACAGATTCAGTAAAATAAAAGAATTGCAGCAGTAGTTCCGAGCATCTACTGAGTTACTGTGGATGTTGTAACCGCATACGAAGCTGTCAAAGCCATGTTTAAGAAGTTGCCGATAGTTCTATAGAAGAATGATAACCGACTTGATTTCAAATAATTTTTCAATTGATGTATAGACAAAACAAATAAAATTCAAATTAATATGAGTATTGTTGTCGGATATATGCATATATATACAGCACTCGCTCGATGCCTGAAATTCTGAACGCAACTGGAGTCATTTGAAGCGCTCCACACTTCCTATACGATTTACTCATATTTTTGATATTCAGCTAACGATGCAACGGCTCTGATGGATGCAGAAAACACAATGTCTAACCTTGTGTTATCAGTTGCATTGCCATTAAGTTGTCCAAAATATCCTCGAACAGCTGGTGGTTTTTAAGATCACCCGAAAAGATCAAATCAAGCGATGAGTGATGTTAAATGAATGTACTCTCATCTTACAAACGGTTCTTACCTTCCATTCAGAAAATTTGAAAGCGCATTCTAAAGACGTGGATGCTGCAAAAAATGTACCACATTTTATACCAGATAGGCAGAAAATTTCATAGCTGACCCTGGAAAATAGACTGTTCTGGAATTTTCTCTTAAATGATGCAAAGTCCAATGTCCGAATCTCGAGACATCTGTTTTTGATCAACAGTGTGTGAGCGTTGACCTAGCTGCCGACAATCAGTTCTGCCCATAGAAATAAACTGTTTATCTGAAGTTAGCAATTTTATCTTTTTAGTTGTCTGTTTATTGTTGTCAATTTCTATGGTTCTGCCACACGTTGCCAACCACAGACAGTCTTCGTAAAAAGTGTCGTTGGCCAAGCGGCATTCCAAGGCTTGTTTTAAAGAACAAGAGGACAGATCACCATCAAAAAAAAGCGGAAAACAGTTACAGCAAAAAAAGGAAAATAATTTTGTGACAATAAATTCGATGCTTCAGAGCACTAAGAGATAAAAGATAGAGGCATCGGACAAAAAGAAACACGAGGGAATGGAAAACATTAATATGATGTAGAACTATCGAGCCGGAGTTGATAATACTGCAGGAAAGCACGTTCTGCTCGAATTAGATTCATTGGCACACAAGTTTTCGGTCTAAGACCTTCGTCTGTTGCAGAAATAATGTGCTCATCAGATTAATGCGACTACCAATTATTCCTGTAATTTCCTGCAAGCAGATGCAAAAATTTTGTTGCTTGTGCAGTTGCCGCCACTGATCGACTTCAGTTCCTCCAGGTGCCTGGAAATTTGGGGTGGACCTATACCCTCAAGCTCGATGCATTCCGAGACAGAGAGAATTGATGGGAAATACCAGTGCAATATTAATGGAAAACCAAGCAAGACAGCAGCGTGAGGAGCAGGAGGAGTCAATGGAAAGAGAACATCATACTTGATCATACTCAGAGACATCATGCTCAATGTTTTCATGTATATGATTGTTGCATCTTTACAAGTCAAGATTTCCACACCGCTGAATTTCTGCATCATCTACTTTTTCTCTTTCGATCCGTAATTATTACATGTTTTCTTTTGATGAAAAACTTCTGCTTTCTGTCAATTGCTGATTGGTTTATCTCCTTTTGTTGTGACCTTCCTGTCAGCGCTGTTATCAACTGGAACGGATCATGTCTTAAATGACATGTAATAACAAGAATTTTTGTTGTAAAATTTTTGTTGGTGGTTTAGTTGTAAGGTTAGTGACTTTTGACTATATTTGCTACATGCACATGTATGTACTAGCTGATAAGATGGATTCGGTAACAAAATGCCAGTTTTATATCTTTTAGGAACCGGCGCTGTGGCCTTGTGGTAGAGTGTTCGCTCTGCGTCGGGAGACCTTGGTTCAAATCTTGGTCGGGTCAAACCTAAGACTTTTAAAATAGGTACACTCTGCATTCTTGCTAAACACTCAGCACGGAAAAGAATGAAAGTGGTAAATGACAACTCGGCCACATGGAAGAAAGGCTCCGTGCCTAATGTGCTTCCGAGTATAAACAACGTTCATTTATCTATTTATTTTTTATAATTTAGGTAGTTAAGTATTAACAAAATGGCTCCTAAGAAAGAGTAGATGGCAGTAGTAGCAAGTTTCTGAAATCAGATATTTGCGAAAAATCTTTTGTGAGTCATCACTGACGGAACGTAGTTACTTTCGAAAAATCTGGCTTATTACAAGAAAGCACTTATTTGCGGAGATTGCACAAGACATTTTGAAAAATCAGTTTGTCCCGACAGATATTGGGCGTTGGTCAAGTTTTGATAAGAGCGGTGTTTACTCTTCATAATCATGAAATATGATACTATAATTTGCTGGTATTAGTAGGCCTGCGAAAATTTTGTAGAGCTGCGAAAAAAACGGAAAAATCTCTGGCCCGACCACTGATCTATAGATAAAAGTGAAAAACTTAAGTGCATGTATTTTTTTCATTGGAATTTTTGATTTAATTGTGTAATAGTTGTTCTGTAAATGTAAAACTATTATGTTGATCAGTCTGTACTTAATCCCTTCTTTGTAGATGGTTGTTTTCCCATTACACGGATTCTCTCAATTGCATGGGATGTTTCGGGCTTTTCTGCAGCTCAATTAAAGTGGTCTCGTTATTCCTGGTAAGTTGCAATTATTATGATCATTTAACAGGCATTTTTGTGTGGATTGACGTTGAAGGTGGTCGTTTTCCCGGATACACATGTTCTTCCAATTTCATTGAAAGTCATAATTGGTGCTTCTGAGTTTGGCAGCTCATTCTTTACTTGTATATTAAAGTATGTATTTTAAAAGAGGAATCATTTTCAAAATTTGTGGCTGTTTGAAAATGGGATTAGGTCATTCTCTTTTCTCTGCAGCTCAGAAATTCTAAGTCGTTACATGACTTTCATCATTTAGTGTAGCCTACGATGTAGATGATATAAAAGGAGTTTATCGAATATTGATAGATATAAAAACACGTGATTACATAATGAACTAGAAATAAGAATGGAAATAAATGATCACTTTAAGTAATCGAAAATTGCCGATGCTGTTGAAAATATATTCCCAAACTTTCGTCTGTCTCAGACCGCGTCAGGGGACGACGAAAATTTGAGAATATGTTTTCAACACAAACAGCATCGGCTATTTTCGATTTTTTATAGGCTGTTTATGAGGAACAATTAAATGATTATTTGAAAATGATATTCTATTCAACTACAATTTGGTCATCTTAAATCAATAAAGAATCTGTCTACTGATCCGCGCGTGTCCCGAAATTTGAAAGAGACAAGTGTGAATTTTTGGAAAATCTGGTATACAGTTGCTATCATGTATTCATAAAAGGTGACTTAATCAGTAAAAGTCAAACATCAAATGCCAATTTTGAGTAAGCCCCTCCCCCTCCTATTTGACGTCAATTGCAGACAGCCCCTACAATGGTTTTAAAATAACATACTTGTAATTTTCGTTTCGTTGCAGGTGGTTAATGCTCGTGGTGATCTCCACATTTGATGCTTTACTTCCTTTGTCCTCTATTAACTTTCGGTACTCGCTGCTGATCACTGCGTCAATGTGTGCAATTGGATTGATTATGGTTGATCTTTCAATATTTCGTGCGAATTGTATGGGATGAATACTGCGAAATAATCTTTTGTGTTTTTGGAATCCATTGAGTTTATGCATGTCATACTTGTGTGTCAGAATCTTCGACATCAAACGTGGCTATCGTTTTATCACTATACATATATGGCCCCTTGAAGTGTCAGTGGCTGTTTATGATGGCAAATTATACCGATGACTTACTGATAATCATAACATCTATCGTGTATATGCATTTTTCAAGTCTTGCAATGTCCTAACGTTATGTCACCATGATTATCGTGAATGCTTCGTGAATTTGTCGTCTATGAATGTATTGCATTTCATATATATTAGACCCAGTATAGCATGGATTATACAGTGAGATTATATCAACTTCATAATACACGCATGTGTATTGGCGTATCTATCATTTCCGTGTGTTATTCCAGTTCATAGAATCCTAGAGGCCAGCTAACAGGTCTCTTAAAGGCGAATTAGATGTAATTTTTCTGTTGGCTACTGAATTTAATTCTGTTTTTAATTAAGTTATAAATTTTGTTAGAGTAAACCCCAGAACTTTGAATTGGCTGCTGCAGCTGTGCCTGGGATAAAAGTATGTAAAACAATTCAATTTTAATTTTTTGAATTGACTCTTTTGAAGGTTTGTTCTGTTTTTCTTTTATGCAACTTAATTTAGCTTTTATTATCCAACTTCAGAAAGAATCTCAATGTTTGTAAAGAGAAAGACTAGCGAACAAGTTTGTTATATGAAGTGAACTTTTTTCGTTATGTTTTGTAGCCTCCATGTTTACACTGATTAATTGTTTTTTGTTATAGATAAAATCTATTCATACCATAATGAGCTATGTATTATTTCCTTAATATGTGAATTTCAGGTAGTTCTAGCATGCAAATCAGATATGATTTACCATGCAATTGATGAAAACGTAGTGGCGCGTCAGGTTGGTGAAATTCATTTTTTGAACCGCATGATCGATCCAGAAATGAATTGAATAGAAATATATGTGAAGAACCCATTTGTGATTACGAGCACCCCAGTCGGCAAGTGCAATGAATCATTGCATATTTCTAACACGAACTGGTCTATTCCACACTCAGTTGGAGAATTCAATTCTGTATCGATCGTGCTGTTTAAAAGCGCACTCCACCTTCCTGGGGACCATGGTCAACTTCATCAAGTGCATCGTAAAATCATGCATGATTTTTTGAGCAACATCAAATGTCACATTGATAAATCATTGATACTTAATGGATCATGGATAATATTCATGCATGGGAATGCATGAATCATGCATTCTCATGCATGAATCATGCATTCCCATGCATGAATCATGCATTCCCATGCATGATTGATTTCTGATACATGCATGAAATCATCCATAAATATCCATGGACAGGCGACTAGGGTCTCGATGGATGCGTATTTGAGGTACAAAAGGGAAACCGGGTCCATTGAACATATAAGTACTGTTGTGAGCATATTTCAAAAGTGCCAAAATACTTTCTTTGAAAATTGAATTGACAGACAAAGTCATCTAAGGCTCATTTTATTGTGGATAAAGTACATAATTATCAAATGATTATAAGAATTGGAGAATTATTGTCTTCATGTTAGTTGCAAACATTTTGCAAAGTAATTAAATTGAGGAATTGTCAGACAAATCGTCCTCTTGGTAAAATAGTGGAAAGTGAAGAATGGGGGTAGTACGGTATGGGTAGGTATCTAAAAGGTAAGTAGAAAATAGTAGGACCATTTAACCGGTCCATAAAATTCTAAATCATTTTATCCTATGAGTCACGATATGGACCCTTTTGGACCTTCAAAATGGCTCCCATAGTAATGCGGACCACATGGTCTCCATATAGTGACTGTCCAGACCAATGGATACGGACACTTTCGTACCATACGGACCATTTTGCCTAACAGTGCAAGCCTTAATTAACCCTACTAACTGGATAAACATGAAATGTTGAATGCGGTCCTTCCAGATTTTCAAAAATGACACTGGAGCAGATTTATTGATCTGCACGATCTGGCTCCGATGATCAACAGAACCTCCATCTCTGTTGGTTGCCTCAAATGTGGTGAAGATTCTCCCGTCCAGGGATGGAACCGGTCGAGTTTTTGGCGGTTGGCGTCATCAAAACCTGTCGGTCGGTGGCCGGCTTGTTAGAAACCGTGCGGTCGTGGATGGGATGGTGGCTGGCGTATCTGTAGCGGTTGGTTAGGGTCATTATTCAATATCCACACAGCATGCATGAAATGCATGAATGGTAGGCTGACTGGTATACCGGATAAGCGAGAGTTTCTTATTACAATTCAATATCATACGATGCAATTACTCGCAATTTGATAAGATGTTTTGTGCAATGAGCAGTCATACGTTAAATACAGCATTGACTAGTCTACTGTGTTGTAGGCCTACTTTGTAATTTATGATAATTTTACCTGCATTTTCAAAGTCAGTCCAACACAAGCAAATTGAAAACAGATGATACAAATAACGACCCAAAAAGGGCATGGATATAACAATAATAACACTGATACAATGCTTATACTTACAATATATTTCGCCTCCACAAAAAGCTTTAAACGGCCAGCAAATTCAAAGTTCCAATACAATAAACATTCTTTAACGACATAAGTTTTGTGGTGAACAATTGGATCACTGACTGAGTTCTGATGTTGCGAAATGCTTTGTCTGCTACTTACAAACTTGATTTAAACTGATTCACTGAAGTGAGATTTGCTTCCAGTGATTTTCGACGCTAATTGCGAGCTATCCTCACTACAGTTTAAATTCAGATCTTTTGATTTTACACTGATCATACTCTGTACAACGTCAATCAAAATTTATCACGTGCCCATTAACATATCTTATTGTCCACGATCTACTGTCAAATGTTCAGGAAGTAGGCCCCCAGGTTGCATTGAAATCCATTATTCATTGCAGCGCTAAGATTCACGTGTTACATAAACTATCCCACGTAGTAAAATTATTCAAGATCTGGAATAATTTTACAATAGACAGGCTGAGAAGTACACAGATCTTCCAAAATTCATGCAAGCTAGAATATATGATTCTGGAAACTACATCAGTCATCACTGATAAGGTATGCTTTGAATTACATGTACAAGCATTAGTTGACGGTAATCATTTTTTAATCGTTTAGAGAAAAGTTCGCAATATTTATGTCACAAAACATGCGGGAAAAAATCTCTTATTATGTTATATTTACATGCTGTTAATGTTGTAATGATTGATTATGCAATTTATTCTAGAATGAATATCGTGGATGGTCGACATGGGTCTATTTAAATTAACAGGAGGGCCGTCCGGTCTTCAAAATTTGCGGCTGAGGCCGGTTCCAACCTTGCTTCCCTCTCTTCGTAGCAGGACGATGACCACTCCAACGTCTTCAAACTATCTTGGATATGCATTTCAATGCCGAAGAGAGTTACTTTGCCTAGACAGGGAAAAAATTACAGTCGCTGAATATTTCTAAAATGTTGAACTGGCAGAAAACCACGGCAAAACGCAATTAGCCTGAGATACCTCATGTGATGTACAGCGCTATCAAAATGTCTTGTCTCACCAGATATTTGTAGGCCCCTATTTATGCTGTTGCTATTTAAGGCCGCTGTCGCACAGAAAAGCGACTTTCATCCTCCATTTGGGATTTCCCTTTAATTGGGTATAGAAAAGATAAAACAACCTATCACACAGAAAAAGTCATCAGCCATAAGTCATCTTCCATCACGCTGTCACACAGGAAAAGTCACAAGGTGTCGTCCATCGGACATAAGGTATGAAATTATGCGGCTGATGAAGTTCATTTCCATCATCCATCAGACATCAGCCGCAAGACTGTTCTAAAATTAGAACAACGTGAAGTGACGTCTGAGGGAAGATATAGGAAGCTGTGATTTGCAAAGAGAAGCAGCGTATCAGAAAGCAATTCCTTAAAAGTCCTTAAAGGAGTGCAGCTTAACATTCTCTAATTATTTTTTATTATTTCTTTACCTTACTAATTTTCTTTCTAGTAGTATGCTTGTCCTTCAATTTTTACTTTTAACTTACAGTATTTGTCTTTAATGATTTATTGATTATTAGTGTAAATTCTGTTTTCGATCTTCTTTGCTTACCTATCACTTTGTATGTGCATGATTAAGGCGGAAAGCCGAAAGCTCGCACGACTTTAATAAAGCATCTAGTGCCTGTTGAAATTTGCTTCTCTTTTTGGTCAATTTGGCAACTGGAATCCGGGCACGGGGAGAATCATCTCTTTATAAACAATTCCTTATTCACAATGTCAGACAAAGACAAGGATGAGGAACAGAAGAGCTGACATATAGTCAGTATAATAGTCACATATAATAGTCATAGAAACGGTTAATAGCAAAAAATAGCGCTGACTGAATCGGAAATGGATTTCCCCATTGTGACTGCAGTCCGTGGAAGATGGAAGACGGAAGATGAAAATCGTCTCATCCCGCCTCATGGAAGACGCCTTATGAAGAATGTGCAAAGAGGCGAGTGACATGGAAGATGGAAGACGCCTTATTCTGTGCGACAGCGGCCTTACTGTTAGAGATTTGTTAGCCTAACAGTGCTTCTGTGCGGTCGCCTCAGAGAAATGCGACACTCAAAGGACTAGAACAGAAATGTCACGGTGATGGATTTGCTTGCGTCTGCCTGGATTAGTTTAGAGGTCACATGATCCTATATCAGCCATGCATGCAACGGTAGTAATGGAAATTATTCGTCTCCGTTTTGGGTTACGTGATTGGCCAAGCCGACGGCGATGTATTTGCAGTGAGAAGGTTTGGCCATGGCTGCTACTTTAAATAGGGAGTTGTGTCAATGTTGAGAGATTTAAACATAGGCCTACTGATGATTCCTGATAATAGATGAAATAGCAGCTATTCGGGTCTGTTTACATGTATCATCTGATGCAGGTCAATATTTAATTATTCTATTTACACTGTCTTTGTTTTCTTCCTTTGAGAGACACGTGCAGATTTATATATGAATGAAAAGAACATGCACAGGACCGACCATTATTTGAAACACCATACACGCAAAAATATGATTGAATGGAGTCAATATCTACAGAAGTCCTCTATTTTTTTAAGAAGCCGTTTTCCTCAAATCCGTTCAGATAAACAATAAAATTATAGTTAAGTAACTATAAATTTAAAGACAGTACTCGTTTTTGAATTTTACATGTATCTCAGTCCCACATTCCTTGCACATTTCTAAGGAAACATCTTCTACGGTCATTTTTCTCCACAAATTCTTTACGCGCTGATGTGGTCGATACTCGTTCTGTCAAGGACTTGTGTATATTCAAGAAAACCAATTGATTTAATCTTGACTGAGTCATTCTGGAGGGTATCAGTAGGCAGGCAAGAAAAACTCCTATCCGCAGTCGCATTACCCATAGGTACACTATAATATAGGCGCAACAATAAATCAATTTAAGAAAGTAATTCTTTCATGTTTTTCAATGTGCTTCTAATCTTTGACACGGTCGAGCTTCCGTGAAACGAAAGCAATGAAAGCAATGAAGCTGCATAAATTCAGAAATGTATCAGATGGGGCGGATGGAAGACTAAATTACTTGGTTTTCGAGTTGGTTTAGTTGGTTTACTTTGGTTTTTGACTGCAATATCTACATAGTCTTCGCTAGGACTAGATTAAATGCATGTATTTATTATTCATGCACGTATTTCAAAAATTGAGAGAACACAGTAGAAGCAAGAATATGAAAGTCATTGAAAACTCAATCTCAGAAAACAGAAGTTTGAAGAAAATGAAAAGGAGCATTGAATTAGGTAAACAAGAAATAATCAGCTTAAAGGACAAAAGCGGAAACGAAATCAAGGACTAAGAGAGGATTCTTGAAATAATCAAAGAGTTCTATGAAGAATTGTACCGCTCTACAACCCTTGTCGACGACATTGAAACCTCAGAGGAAGCTGTCCCTTCCATTCTTATGAACGAAGTCATAAATGCCTTAGATAAGATGGAAAGAAGTAAAGCTGCAGGACCAGACGAACTCGAAATCGATGTGATAAAGGAAGCAGGAGAGCCATTGGCGAAGGAGCCTACGAAGCTGTACAACAGATGTCTGACCATAGGAAAAGTTCCAAGCATATGGAAAGAATTCTGAGCTAATTCTCATACACAAGAAAAGGAACAAAAAAGAATTAAAGAATTACCGACCTATCAGTCTCCTTTCCCATGTATGCAAAATATTCACGAAAGTTCTTTGTAACAGAGTGAAAATAAACTTGACGATAATCAAACTAGAAAACAGGCAAGCTTTCGAAAGAATTACAGTGCCGTAGATCACATCCATGTGCTAAATCAATTGGAAGAAAAATGCAAACCTGCCGCTTTGCTCTATTTTCGTAGACTTCGAGAAGGCGTTCGACTCAGTGGAGACAAATTCCATCCTAAAATCATTAATTGACCAAGAAATCGATTATCAGTATGTACTACTACTAAAGGACATCTACACATACTGCAGCTCAACAGCTACCTTAAATAAAAAGAAGATGAATATACAAATTAACAAAGGAGTTCGAAAAGACGCCACGATTTACTGCTTGTCTGGAACAGATATTCCATCTCATCAATTGGGAAAATCTGGGCCTGAACATCGACGGGTAATATCTAACCCACCTCAAAAACAAAAAGAATGAGCAACAACAGCGTTCAACCTGGAAGATTCAAAGCGCAAGGTATCGAGATAGAAAGGGTTAATGAGTACGTCTACCTTGGCCACAAAATTAGTCTTGCCGACGACAACAAGCTAGTGAGATCAACAGGAGGATCCAATTGGGCTGGGCGGCCTTTGGAAGGATGAGTAGTATTGTGAGAAGCAACTTACCTATCTGCCTGAAAAGTAAAGTTTTTAATCAATGTGTGCTTCCGACGATGACGTATGCGTCAGAGACATGCACGCTGACCAGGAAGATGACGGACAAACTAAGAATAGCTCAGAGAGCAATGGAAAGAACAGTGTTAGACATTACAAGAAGAGATTGATGGAGAAATACAACCATAAAAAGTACCACCAAAGTAGACGACATAATTCGCCATATCAAGAGCGGAAATGAAGATGGGCAGGACAGCTTGCCAGAAGAAATGACAACCGGTGGACCAAAAGGACTGCGGATTGGACCCCACGAAAGGGAAGGCAATGCAGGGGAAGACCAACGCACACATGGATGACGGACTTGCGATCTTACTGTTCAGCGAGGAGAAGAGAAGCCCAGAACAGACGCAAGTGGAGACAGCATGTTGAGGCCTTCGCCCTGCAGTGGGCTGATAACGGGCTGTCCTGATCCTGAAGTATTGCAAAAATTCTTTCTTATGTGTTCATATATAATTCAATGATTAACTGGTAGGTCCATGTATTCAAGATATTCATTTCGATTGAAAAAGAATTAATTATGATCGTGGCTGACCAAACGACAGGAGATCATGTTCATAGTCGAGAAAAGTAAAAAAGTAACTCCCCTGTGTTATGGTCGAAAATTCTATTAACGCTAAGTCAGCAAAGTCAGAAAGACAGTACTTCGGTGTCCCGCGCGCCTTCAATGCTCGATATAACTAGGTGAACCCACCGATTCTGAATGCAATTAGAGCATCACAAATATTTCAAAAGTTACATCAAATGATTATCGAAATTTGACCATTTATGTACGTGATGCATTTCAAGGATGCCAAATTCGAATAGGTGCTAAGTAGTCTTTAGTTAAATTTGTTTTTTCTTATATTGTTGTGCAGAGTTTCACTATATGATAACCACTATAATTTTCAGATTTTTTCGATTGTAATGTCTAAAAAGCTTCTGATTTTTAAATTATTTGCCGGCCAGTTGCGTCAGCCAACCAATACAAGCAATACTAATTCAACCTTTTAACTCATGCTGTTGAACTTATGCAGGCCTACTTCAGTAGTCTACAATAATGCCAGCGTTTATTGCACTGAATATGTCTGATTATTCAATGAAATTTGGGTATCAAAATAGATAACCTAAATTCAAATGTTATTTTCGTGGTGAAGTCCTGCTTCAACTTTGATGAACGATATGCCATACGAAACCTTATGTTTCACAAATTATTTTGACATACATTTTGCTTTCTGAAGTGGTCAATTTCGCAATAAATTCATGTTGGTATTCATGTAGGTCATAGAATATGTGCAGTATGTATATGTACGCGTGTAATATTTACATGTTGGGAACACATTGTCTTGACTTTTGACCTTGAATTTCAAAGGAAAGACAACTTTCTGGTTGTACATCATGAGAGCTTTCATTTGATGTCTTTTTTTGAATTTGAACATTTGCATGTAGTTTCGGAATATACATGTAGCACGGGGGCGCTAAACGTCCTCCTCAGCAGAACGCGTTTGTCAGAACTCCCCAGTGGCCCTCATTTGATTCCACAAAATATTATGCCGTCATCACGAGATCTTGAAATGAAAATTCAAGTGCAATCAGATGTAATTTTTTACTGAGTTTTTTTATAACTTAAGTGTTTCACATTTCCGGCTTTTCAAATTGATCTTGACTCTATTAGAAATTCATGGATCTATTAACCAATGGTTGAACCTTGAGTCAGGATGGTTCTATTGACTACTGAAATAGATCCACGAATTGTTATCAGAAGACCTTACGAAAGAAATTATACGTTTTCTTTGATACAGTATTTTAATAGGAAAACGACAAAATTATTTAGTGAACATTGTTAGATAATTGTCAGATATCATTCAGTTTCATCATGATGTAGAGATTTTAAGATTCGCTGAATGCACAGAGATACAGTGCCAATAGGTTTTGCCAAAACATTGCAGCTAAAGAATCTGACGAGATTTTTCAATAACGACCTGAATTTCAAAAAACTTCATATCATGTGAATGGCTGCGTATAGTAGTTTAAAGTGGCAGAGCATAAGGGTTGTGTCTGGTCAGTTGTGGTCGGCAGACTTGAAAGTGTGAAGTTTTGGTCAATTCATTCACCGATACCTATACAGGCGGAACTACGGAATGGAGAAAATTAAGATTATTATCATTTAATTAGGCTTGTGTTAATAGTCCGGGAGCCAGCGTGAAGTTGTGCAGGGAACGAGGTAGTACATAAAACTTTCACATAGCATAGTACACCTCCAACCTACTGCAAAACTTCGCGTCTGCCGGATCAGATCATTTGCTTTTCAGAAATAGAGATGATAACAAAATCCTATGTATTTCCAATGGTAAAATTGTGACATTTAAGGTGTTGACTCCATTTTTTCGAATTTTTGCTCATAAAAGTTACACAAATTGGTATTTTGTTGAACTCGTTATTATGGAAATCATCTACAGATCATGATCTTTCAAATGAGTTATCATTCAGTGACAGAGGATGAAGTAAAGTGTACAAACAGACACTTTTCGTTGGTGTAACTGCAAATTTTAACATAGAAATTTCAGGAAAATTGTTGATATACTTTAACGAAAGGTGTCTGTTTGTACACTTTGCTTCATCCTCTGTCACTGAATGATAGCTCATTTGAAAGATCATGATCTGTAGATGATTTCCATAATAACGAGTTCAACAAAATACCAATTTGTGTAACTTTTATGAGCAAAAATTCGAAAAAATGGAGTCAACACCTTAAATGTCACAATTTTACCATTGGAAATACATAGGATTTTGTTATCATCTCTATTTCTGAAAAGCAAATGATCTGATCCGGCAGACGCGAAGTTTTGCAGTAGGTTAGAGGTGTACTATGCTATGTGAAAGTTTTATGTACTACCTCGTTCCCTGCACAACTTCACGCTGGCTCCCGGACTATAAGCTTTCATATGATATATCTTTTCGAATTTCGACAACATTTGGTGCAGTTTCCCTCAATTAGCACCTTTATCAGATTTTGCGCCTACTGTCGCGGTAACAATGCTTATAGCGGTCAAATACAGACAACAATAACTTCCATCGCATTAAGACTGGCGTTTTCGAGTTTGGGTTTAAAAGAATGTTGGTGTCATCAGCTCCAAGAATATGTAATTTTTATCAAGATCGGCTCATCCGTTGGATGGCAAACTTCAAAGTTATCTTATTCCTACACTCAGTCATTTGGTGACTCATCATTTCCCTCGGTTGAGGTCAAAGAAGATTTCGAATCTCCGATCTGCAGACGGGGCCGCCTGCCCGCCTATCTGCCATGCACCACTTCACAAGCAATAGCAATTCTTCACAAACAATGACAATAGCTGTAGTTGTTGACGCTTGCGTCCGATACGGGGATCGACAAGATTTTTACAATGTAATCAATGATGGCAGTACTCAGGAGGACCGACGAATGAGGACTGCCGACATAAAATAATCAGCTATGAAGCAGCAAACTTCCAATCACTAATTACTTCATTTAATTAAGCAAGCCATACTGTTGCCTAAACATAGTGTCTCGACTGGTCTAGAGAATATATTTAATAATCAATCAACTATGAACTCACGCATAAACTCTATGAGAATATGTAACAGATGAAAGAGCTTTTCGTGTTATGCAACGATGAAACGGATTGTAGTATTCACAATCAGTACTCCGCTGCAGGGTCATAGGGAAATTGCAGGCTTGCCGTTGGGATTGGGATCCGAATTGGGATCACAATAGCTATTGAGATTGGGTTGGGATTGGGCTACCAAAAATCCACCCCAATCCCAATAAATCCCAATAGATCCCAATAAGCCCTCTCCCAACAAATATACATGTAATCGTTTACATCAGTCAGTGCGCTACAAATATTTTCAGGTTGCACTGAGCAGTTCATCTTGCTGTGTCTTCAGTCTGACCTTGCCTCTCTCGAATTCGAGCATTGAGAACTCTATGAATAGTGTGATTCACACAAATTGACACAGTCAGCTTTAGACCCACTCTATGGCTTTAACTTCCCTAGTTGGTAAAAATAATTGCTTAATTCGTAGGCCTTCTTGTGCTCGTGCTTTGCGTGTGCGTATGAGGCATTGATTGAAACGGGTAATAGCATGACGCTGTAACAGTGTTACACTGCGCAGGAACAATGGTTTCAAAAAAAGCCCGTGTGGCGAGCTGTTTATTAATACCGCATTATCCGATATAGGCTTGATTCACTATGCGTCAATTCTTACTTAATCTTTGAATATCTTTGAAAGATTCTGTCAGAATCTTTGTAAGATCGTGGAAGATACAGCAAGATCTGATCAGAATCTGACAGAAAATGTAGGATCTTTGTAAGATTCTGTCAGATTCTTATGCTTAAATGGGATTCTGACAGAATCTTAGAATCTTTAGATTTTTCGCTCTCAATTGATTATCGCTCATCCTTGAGCATTTTAATGTTGGCCTAATTAAGCTACATGTCCCGTAATATGAGATAACCAGTATATCCGTTGAACAACCGAGACAATTACTCCATAACGACTGATTCGAAGAAAAAATGGACAAACTTTTTTGAAGTGCTTGTTTTATTCCAGTTTAAAAAGAAGGCAAAAGAGTGTAAAGTTAAAAAGTTCAAAAACACTATCAGTTAGCAAAACTTTCCAATCTTCCAAGACCATTTCTCCAAATCACGAATTCTTTGGTTTATGGAACGTCTGATAACGTCCCAATCATATTCTCCGAACATGTTGTCCACTTGATCTGAAATTAAAAAGAATATTCTTTTGAGCCGCTGATCTGCAATCATTTCATGTTTTCTTAGTGCATCTTCAATGATAATGACGGCCTGCGAATTCCCTTTCAATGCTAAATTTGTTCAATCATTGAATAACGAAGTTTTTATCAGTCAGAATAATAATCAAAATCTTGAATAAATCTCAGTCATATCCAGCTTTAATGCGAGTCGGTTAATAATTAAATAGATCATTGAATACTAAGAAGACTACCAAACATTTAAAGAAAATCTGCATTTCACTGTGACTTAGCTTTTTCTGCTGCGCAACATGCAAGTGACATAAAGGGAGGGTGGGGCAAATTGAGCATGTTTTTGAACTTTTCTCAACGGTTTTAATATTCTAAATCAAATGGGCCACAATAAAACTCGGATGAGAAGTTTAGAGCATGCTAAGTTATAATCTGAGCTGTTTCTCTGATATTTCATCTCCTCACAATTTTAATTTTAAAATGTTTACCAAAGTGGCTCAATGTGCACCATTTGTGGGGCACATTGAATTACCTTTATTCATTACTCTACTGTTCAACTTTACTAGATTTTATGTGTCAGATCTATAGCTTCAGTTCATGAATAATCGAAATCAAATAACAAATTCACAGCTTGAGATTTTTATTGGCAAAAATGATAGCATATGTTTGATATGAAAAATACATGTTAGTTTCTGACAGTAAAATGTTCATGGACTTTCAGAATTCTAAGATTAGTAACATTATTTATGATAGAAGAGCATTCGTAAGAGCATTAATGCTATGACTCACAAAATTATATTCATCATTGTAATCAATAAGAGCATGATTGTGGATTTTGCGCATTATATGTAGACATGACACGCGTAGGCCTAAGAAAAAAAGCTGAGAAATCACCAAACACCAAAACTAGAAGCATTAACAATTCAATTTTTTGACCAGCAAATGAGGCTCTAATGTTCAAAGCCGAATCATTTTGATTGAGATCAATGTGCAATATTGAGATATACGCCGGCTATTCGCAATGGTTATGAATTGCCTACGCTTTATTTTGACGATTAGTAACATTCAGATTTAATATATTTTACAACTGTACTTACGTTTTAGCTGACTGACGATCTCTGATGGAATCACTCGAGACTCAACAGTTTTTTTCTGCGGCTCCATAATTTTCCCGCGCACGTCCTTCATCAACATATTCAAAATTATCCAGGCCATCTGCCGTTCATCTGCAGCATACAGCTTCGCAATATCCACATCCTCATTATTATAGTTTTTGATGATCTGAAATTCAGTTATTTTGTCAAAATACTTGTACAGTAGCATATTTTCACAAATTGATGAAAATCTAAGCACAGTGTCATGCATGCTCTAATTCATCAGAAAAAATATGCTTCCCTGTTTGATCCTCTATTTTTCTCTCCTTCGAAATCATAGAATAATGACAATGGAATATCATCAATTTAACAAACAGATATCGTTTCGACCAGTGCTGATGGGAAGTCATGATCTATAGACGACCAGACGAGAGGACTCCCTTTCCAATACAAATTATCCGGCGCCAAAATTCAGAAAAATTCAAAGATGAACACACCCATGCAATTGCAGAAAAACAGCAAGAAACATAATGATGGCGATCAAAAGTATAGTCATGCTCATGCAGGGCGAAAATTGAACTTACGTATGACTTGTGCTTAACCTTGGTCGGTTTGTTTTTTTCCTCCATCAAAGTTAGCATTTTCACTGCAATCAATGTACACATGCGTGCAAGTAACTTTTCAAAATACAAAGAACTTAGTTATTTTGGAAGTTTCCCTGTCGGTCTTAATAAGTAAGGTAGGTTTACAGTAATGCTACCATACTTTTCCGGAAGATAGCAGTAGCTAGTAAGCTTTTGGCTCTCAATGTTAGTTAATAATATCTATCATGCAATGAAAATGTCGGCTGCATATGTTGTTCATCAAGCTGAGCGTTTCAAATATACGTTTGACAACAATTATACCACTGATTTGATTTTTTTGTGATTCCATCGACATTGAAGAAATAAAACCAGCATTAAAACCAAGCATTTGAGAATGGCAGAACTTACGATTCGTTTCCTTGATAATCCTCAGTTCTGATAAGATAGATTTATTGATCTCGACCAATTGCATCAATAAAGGAGATCTTTTAATTTTCGTCGCATTGGTTGTGGGTTGGGAAGGCAAAGATGCTGTGTCGCAGCAGACTTCCTGCAGCGGTGATCTTGCACAAGTCGTAGCACCGTCTGTCTCATCTGGCCATCTCAAAGAGGGAGATACGGGCGTCTGACGTGGTGTCCTTAGTAGAGAAGACGTGCGGACAACCTCTATGTTCCGAATCTGTTCTTGTTTCTTTGACTGCAAAATAGTTTTAATGAATTTTACGTTTGAGAAATGCTTCTGATATAACAAAGCAAAATTGATGATGTATGAAAAAAAGTGCTGACGTTGATAAATAAGTAAACAATCACAACTAAGACCTTGCGGTTATGCGGCTTAAAATACCATTGAGTTCTTAATAAACTATGAATGGACGCGGTTTGGTGAATGATCTTACTTACTTTACCAATAGGTGCATTTTCCGGCTCTTTCAGCTCGTCCACCAGGCTGTCTGTCGACACTCCTTCATCTATCACGTCTTCGAGCCTATTGGAAAGTTCGACCATCTCATCTATGTGCCCTCGACCGATAACCATGGCAGATCATTTTTCTCCACCACTCTTTAGTGTGACACAATCCCTCTGAAAGCAGAAAATAGCGAAAGAATGAATTACCGGAATCGCTCTCTCTCTCTCTCTCTCTCTCTTTCACACACACACATATGCTCACAGCCTCACACTCACCTCATTCAATGCGAGTCTGTCTTCCATTGGCATGTCAATGAAGCTACTGCCAATATAAATTGGCTCACTGTAAGTCTTTGTTTTCAAATAGTAAAAAAGGAAATAGTCTGCTTGACCAGGAAGACCAGGGAATGATTGGGGCTTTTGCTTCCTCGGACGTTTTGCTGGGGGCGTCGACATTCTGAAAAATTCATTTGAATTAGATAATTTAAAAATGAACCTGACATAGGGACTAAGGCACATTCCAACAGAAAGTTGGAAAGAGTAGTATAGATCAGTATATAGCACAAAATACAAAGATGTGCGGTAATGCAGATAGCTTGTGGAAATTACAAAATCTATTCTACCATGAGATTCGTTTGTTAATACCAATGACAAACTTCCTTTAAGTTTCAAAATCGGAACTTGACCCTTTCCATAATCTCAGAGACTTGAGGATGTTCAGTGGATCAATTTTATGAATTCTCATTTTACTTGCACATATTGTTGTCAAAACATCAGGAAAGTCAAGCAAAATAATAGTATACACGTAGGTTAGAAAAAGCGATTTATGATGATGATTGCTAAAGTTGATCAATTGTGAATAACTGCGGATATATTGTCAAAAAACTAAAGTGAAAACTTGTCCAACTTCTGAGGCGTCGAATCATCAAAACAAGGATAACTTTCATCTTCAGAAATTAGATTGCAATTAATTAATTCAAGCGTCTTCTATTGAACAACGCTTTCTATGACTTAACAATTACTTACAGATACCCTTTAGGACCTTTTCAAAATATAAGCAGTAAACCATGCCAATAAAACATACTGAAAAAAAACACTGCTTGTACAAATGGTGGTACCCACGTGACATTTATTAGGCATAATCGCTGAAATGTATTACTGGAATCAAAACTTCAACATCAGCGCTGTCTAAGTTAACTGAAATTTGTATGCATAAACATGATATGTTTAAAACATGAACGTGCCTGGACAACGATGTTTGTGAAGAAATTATTACAATGTCATCAAACAAATCAAATAACGAAATTATTGGACTATCAAAAGTCATTTCCTGATGAAATTGTTGAACAACTTCAAAAGTTTCAATGTCGGCCACAGTCTGACCTTCACTAGGATAAAATCTTTGAATGATCCCATATTTGACAGCTCTTTCTGATTCATGAAATTTACAAATGTAACTGCAAGAATTTTGTTTCCGAGGATAATGTATGCTGTGGTACACCAACCCACGAATTTTGCATCGATCTTTATCTATTAACAGTGCTTCTACAGCACTGTGATCGTTGAAAAATGATGGAACACTGCTTTTGAAATTAGATTTGCTGACTATAGAGAGATTAGCCTTCCGCAAAAAGGACTTCTCGACTATTTGCTTTCCGTGATACTTACTTCCATGAAACAAAGACTTAAGAGACTTGATATTGCGTTCAAAAGCAAACATTGACGCAACATGCAATGGTCCAAAACGTGATGCGTCCTCAAGTATGTGATACAATAAATGAACGTTGAGAGTCATCAACTTAGGAGGAAAAACTTTTTTAAACAGAAAACTAAATCGATCTAAGAAGGTGCGTGCAGCGATCAGAATGTCAGCAGATAATGGAGATTTGTTAAGAACTTTAACAAATAATATCAAACAGAAAATACACTCCCTTATTTCTTCATTTCGCTGAAAACTGCAAATAATTGGGAAGCATATATATACAAAAAAATTACGGAATTCATGAGCTTTCCATACACTCATATCACGTATCCTTCGGAAGCGAGAACACCAATGAGGAACTTTCACATTTTCAATGCACTTTTCTACGTAGCTTATAGTATGCCGTCATCCAATGTAAAATCGTTCAGTGTGATACCTAGAATTAAAAAAAGCATTCAATATCATCTTAAAAATGCCTTCATAAATGCAGTGCATTGGATCTATAATGATATTTGACGGCAGAGAAATTATGTCTGCTACAGGAGTACTGCCTTTTATGCCGAATATCGAGTTCCCGGAACTTCGCTAGTGACGAATAATAAGCATATTCGTTGTCTTCCATTCCATCTCCGATTTCAAGGGGATAAGTTCTCGCAAAGCCTCCATCAACACGAGTCACTTCACCCTTCACTTTGCATTTAGTACATCCATACGCTCCATTATACTGAACAATGTTCAAAAGCCCAGCTGTTGCTGGCAAATCTGAAATGGAAGCCAGTGTATGAACAATCACTCTTATGTCCTTGCAATTGTATCTAACTGTAAATGAGGATTCATATTTTAATTGCCGAACAGCTTGGCGCAAGAAAAAATCCCATTTTGGTTTGGTAGGTCCCTCCCATAGTGACAGAAGTATCATATTATCCATCTTTTGTCGATTAAACGGAGAAAAATTCAAAATAATAGCATGCAACGGCCACAATGTATGTTTCGAAGTACGCAGCAACGATGCACCATCCGTGGACAACATAATGTAGATGTTCAGGGTGTCACCGCTTAGTTGAGCGCGTCTTTCTTCATCTGTCAGCACTGATGAAAGAACGTCGGTGTTCCTCTTAGCCACTAGGATGTCATTATAGGCAATTATTTTCTCGAATGAATATTGGATGATGTATTCCATTTGCTTTCTCAAATCAATATGGAACAAAGATGAACATTTCCCTCCACAGCTGCATTTTATGTCATCAGATAAACCACATGCCGAACATATAAATTCGGACGATATGTAATTTGAAGTGGAAATTGTTTGCATCATGCGACTGAATAAACTTCGTGAGGTAGGCAAGTCCACATTTTTGACAGCCTGAAAAGGAATGAGCTTCGTTACAGATGGTAGAGTAATATCAGCTGAATTTGAAAACTTGGGTCGCGCCAACTGCCACCAGTTACATCCAATCCATTCAACCGCTAAGCCAAACAAACAGTTCATGTCAAATGAGGATTAATAACTTATCCGTACCTTCATAACAGCTGCCAGTTTATCATAACTTCTTTGTGAGATATCGTTGCTGGCTAGGTTGTAGTACAGAGCCGCTGTTTCCTCGACATCTCCATTACCGACCAAGTTAGAACATTCTAAATATTCATTATCACAATTGTCATCATATAAGAAGCTTCTATCCGAATCATCGCTATCTGAATGATCAGAGCTGGAATTGGATGAAACACACTCATTTGCATCACTTGACATGGCATTGCTACCAACAGATGTAGGATCATTTTTGGCGATTGAAGATTTCTCTACTGTGATTTCTGATTCGTCCATATTTGATGTGTCACAATTTTGATCACCCAAGTTATGCGTGCAATCAACCATTTCTGGGACATGTGACCAGACACGACGACTTTTGAAAAAGTTGTGTTTAGAAGAAACATATCTTCTTCGTTTGTAAGACATCTGTAAAACACATCAGCAAAAGTGAGCTTCAATGCCACTCTAATGAGTCTACAGCTTATACTGACATCGTTCGAATGCCTAGTTATTACTCCAATGACACGTTGCATTGTCGAACATAGAGTTAATTAATGTCGATATTGATGTAGATTCCGAAATTTAAAGAATCGTGTGCAATATTCAATAAGTTACAGCAGTTTGGATTTCAGCTCATGCTAAAGGGTGATCCGAATTTTCATGAATCAATGTGTGGTATGAAGAGATCACGGTAATTATTAAAGAAAAAGTAGGTCTCAAATAATGGCATTGGTCTTATATTTAACTTTAAATGATTAATCAATGATGGCTGACTGAGGCACTGTCACTGCCGCAAAGACAGTGAAAACAAATGCGAATCAACACACCCTGCAATAAATATATCCAGCGCACCTGTTTCATGAAATCTTAAAAGAAACAAGACTCAGTGCGCGCCGAGCATCAAGGCAAGAAAATGAAAAAAATACAATTTAGCGGTGCGCAGAATACTGCTTTTAGGAAGGACAATTGGCGTGTCATGCTAGGTTTATTCCGACGCAAAAAGACGTGTAAGTGGCTATTTGCTAAATAATTCATAATGACATAGGGAGGTTTTCATTTTCATAAATCAAAAGCAAAATATTCGTTGTCTCCTAACTCTATTCGTCTATCAAAAAAATATAAAGGATTGTTTCAAAAATAATGCGTCGGGTGAATTGTAATTGTGACGTTTGTAAAATGGTTGATATCAATAATTGTAGCACGACTTTGTCTGCAAGACATGCAAAATGAACTATATTGGTTCGACCAATCGTCCTTTTAAGATCCGATTCAAGGAATATCGAAACTGCATTAAGAAAAACGACAGTTATAACACGCTTTCTGAACACATTCACAAGTTCCATGCCGATATCAATCAATCTGACATCTATCTTTTCGATGTCAACATCATTGATATTCAACGTATATATTCCCTATTGTAAGATTGTTTTCACGCAAAGTTGCGTCGGAATAACAATTCTTTTGTTAGATAGTTTGCTAAGAATAATACCTGGGTTCCGTTGAAGGTTTTCGCAATTTATAATTGCTGCTGCACTTGTTCGAAGACCAGTCGTCATATAATCCTGACACAAATATGTCGAATAGAACAATAGGCCTAATCAACTCCCACACGCTTTTATTTGGCACGATCATTCTGTCAAAACAGTTGTGACACAACTATCAGTACAGTATTCAGAGGAGCTCAGAGGAGTTGCCAGGTCAGACTCCTCTAACAAAGTGTAGACCAACTATAGAAATAAAATTTGCCTTAGGCGACCGGCGATATTCGGGATTAAACAAATTGGAGACAAATACGTTAGCCCTAGCTTGGTCGCTGAGATTGAGATCTTAATGTGCTCTATATGTCTACATTTCAATAAAGTAAAATGAACACAGGTCCAACTGCAGCTTAACTATTTGCAATTATTTTTCGGAGTTAAAATAGGCGAAACACTTTAGATATCATATCATCGAACCAATACCGATGCAATTAGATCAACTGCAGGACACCTTCAGCTCAATTTTTTTGCTGTGTGAGAGTTGAGCAACTTCTTATTGTCGGTCTCACGCCAATTCAAACTTTACATCCTGACGGAGAAAACGGCGTGCTGTTCAAAACATGCTCAACTTTTAGAAAACATTGGAAATTTATTTGGAAATGTCAATAGCCACCATCCAGTCTTGTCAACAATGCTATCCAGACTATTGATATGGCTGATAATTGCATTAGTGCCCTATACTCGTCGACATGACCTACACATTACGATGTATCAATAGGAAGGATTTTCAAAGCACATCAAAATGAGAGACGACATGCTGACTGATCAAAACACAAGTCAAGCATCTATAAAAATATAAGATATTCCAGTTGTTTATATAACATCAGAAATTAGATCAATTCAGATGACATTGCAGCACCCTGATTTTTTTCGTAACTTATACATCGATTCAACGATGAAGTTCATCGACCCTAGAATGCATAGGCTTGTTCTAAGATACTTTGAATAGCCAATATTTCTGCATTACCTAAGCTCAATAGATCAATCAGTGCTCGAATATTTCTTTACTAGTTTGTGTGTTACATCTGTAGTCTACATCATTCCACACACACTCTTTTGACTTCATGACATAAACAGATACTTCAGAGCTTCCCTTTCCAAATTTTTCACTATCAGCCGAAAAATTGCATCAAAATTGGTAAGACAAACGTCATTCAACTGGGAATTTTCCAATGTTCTCCTGTTACCTCTTAACTTACACAATATTTCAAATCTTTTATTTATTTGTTGTCATGTATCATTTGATTAAAACCAACTCATTATTTTGGATGAAATGTTTCATTATTAAGTATTCTTCTCAATCTTTTTTACAAACATGTATGACCTATTGATACACACGCAAGATTCGCCTTTATGTTCAAGAAATGGATATTTTACTAGAAAATGCTCTGGATCTGCATGCATCCACAGATCTTCCTCAATCTACTTATTCTATGATTTCACATGAATGAAATCCTCAAAGTGACAAAGTATTTCACTTAATCAAGATCATTGTGGTTCATTTGCAAGCGGCAATTCTACGTTAACAATAGATACAATTCCTGTCTTGTACTTACTCTCTTTAGGACGTTAGTTGAGTCAGCGAAGTTGAGAACCTTCTTAGTGGCGGAACGAGCTCAAAGAAGTAGACAACTCTCTTTCGATGTACGCAAAGTCAAGAAGGAAACGGAGAACTTTCTTTATCACGAATGAAAAGCAATGAAACGGAGGAACTTCTTTATGAATGCAAAATCAACGAAACGGAAAGTGAATTGAGGGATAAACCCAGGTTAGAAAATTTTAAACAAGACTGCTATTTGTTGTATTTTTGTCACATTTTCGGCATGAAACCTCCACGAAGGCACGATGATTTTTTAGCAAGTGTTAATCTTTATAATTAAAAAGGAAAACATGGAAAATTATTCCAAAGATGATGTCAGAATCTTAGGTTTCAGAAAGATGCTTCCAGAAAATGTAAGATCTTAGCAAGATCTTAGATTTTCTTGTCAAACAATGATCTTGCATTTTCTTGTCAGAAAATGTAAGATCTTCGCAGTCTTTGAAAGAAAATGTTCGGCTTGTCGCATAGTGTTGATACCAAGTGTGTTTGTAGCTCGTTCATACATATCAGGTATACACGTAGGCCCCTATAAGCTCTTATGTGAAGGCAGTCTGTCGGTGCAAAATATAGCCATATAGTAGGCCTATTATACATAATTGTGTAAAATCAATTAAAGCTACTATTAAAGACAAATACAGTCCGTGGCCTTCGTCAATTCTAAAAGTGACACATATGGTAGACCTAAGCGGTAAGCCCGATGCACGTTCGTTTTTAGCCATAAAGCAGGCTATTGGGATTGGGCTGGAAATTCATCCCAACGGCAAGCCTGGAAAGTTGTGAATGAGGTCAGTGATCTACCTGCTCACAATTATGATGGTCATCAAACATGGTCATCATTTGTCAAAAAGCAGGTTTTTTCTTAAATTTTGTCACTATTTCTTCATCGAATCATTTTCTCATATTACCTGATTTATTTTCTGTCAATATGTTCCTGATGCTCTAAAATGTCAGCATCTTGAAAATTACGTTGATCGGAACTGTGCATCAGGAGTTGGAGCGATTTTATTGAAAGATTTCCTGTAATTTTGTAATTTTCCTGGCGCAGCGACTTGCGGAATTCCACTCAACTAGATTAATCGAGAAAACTGTGATTATTACAGCTTTTTAAGCTTCCCTGCGTTACCAATCAGAAACGAAGAGCTAGAAATGTTCCCTCTAGGGCAACGGATTTTAAACGGATGAAATACATACCCGTCATTTATTAGTATAAGCCTCAAAGGCTCTGAATGTTTGATAATTTGCGCATGAACAAGCACGAGACAGGTGAAGCCTCCATCAGTCGGAAATCACTGATTGAATAATGAAGAAGATGATGCAAGATTTGCAGCAGCATTGGCTGAAGTAAACACACATGTAACATCAATGTGAGCAGTAACTCTGAATTACTTAATCATCTTAATCATCATGCGTTTAAAGATAGAATTTTTATGGCAAATGGCAGTAAATTGAGGTGTAATTTGAGGCTATCAATGTTTAATAGGTGTAAGGAAACTCCATGCAAACACGAACCATTTTGGTGATGTAACTGGACGCTCCAGTGCATCACCAGAATGGCCATGTTTTCAGTTGAGTGGTGGTTTCAATTCCTACACTCTAAACTATAAGCAGCGACTTGCCAGACAATTTATCAGTCAAATCAGTATTCTGACTGATTCTCCGCACTATCAGAAAAATTTTCTGCTCATCAGACAATTTTTGTCTCATCGCGCTGACTAATTTCTATTATTACGTTTAATGCATATCATGCTACTTATGACTAGTACATAAACTTTTACCAAAATTGGATGGTATCCGTGATGATTTTCAATTATATGAATATGCAATGCTTTAAATAAGCATTCCTTTCTTAGAACTAGACATGATGCCATATTTTAATTCATTTTTTAGAATATTCTTTAAAGTTTTCAAAGGTACATACATGTATACTTCCCTAAAGTCGTAATTAACCAAGCGAAAGATAACTGACAAGGCATCAGAATGATTCTGATAAGCTTTTAGTACGAGTGAATGGGACAGAGTGAGAGCGGATAGGAGTGACTAGTTAAAATTCGCTGGTGTTGGATCGTTTCAGAGACATTGTTTTACACATAGTGGACAGCACAAACTGATATTTTGTCCGTCTCTCTGTCCTGAACAGTCACATTTGGCTACTCATTGCATCATATTGTCTGTTGCGATTGTCTGATCATTATTGCTGATAAATTGTGTGGTATTTGGCTGGTTGAGGTTTACAGTATAGAGGTCCATAACTTCTATTAGTATCATCTACAACTTCTACGAGTTCGAATAATATTATCATTTATTGTACTGTCATCACTGTGTAATCGATCACTGTAATCGATCACATGAGCTAGTAAATTTCCGTTTAAGCAGCACGATTAGTATGAATCATGTTCCCAAATTTGATGCTCAGCCTGAGGTAGGGCTGTTTTGTTGCATGCTGAACAGACTAACACTTGGTTCATGAAATTGTTGTTCAGCAAGCGTTATACATGCACATGCATCTAAATAATTTACGGATTCTGGAGCACGACCTTCAAGTTTTCATCTTTATTTGAATAATTAATTATGTTTCTATAGATTTACAATTTCTTCACATTTTCTCATTCTTTATATTTCATATTTCGTCATATTGTACTGTATCTTCAATTATTCTTGACCACATGCGTTGTCATAACAACGGCAAAGATGCATGTAAAGATTGCAGTTTTCAGTGGTTGACAATGGTTTTGGTACCGGTACCTTATCCGTTTGGTTGTGAAGACTCATGATTATTGTCATTTCTCTTTAAATTTAAAATCATTTTGATAAAATGACGTATAATGAATCGCCTCATGGCACGAACACGCAAACTATTATGTTCCAACTATTATGCGCCTAGCAGAGTAGTGGGCATTACCATCAACAAACAGCTGCTGTCCGTTGTCCGAATGTTTTGCATATCCAACTTTGTATCGGATTGAATCGGATTTGGATGCAAAGGCAATAGAAATATGGTCATATAGTTTGTATATATAGTTTGTACATCATCCTAATGCCTGTATCTCTAAACACGTTGCTTAAAACATTTGTTTTTCTGTGGTGATGGAAAATGCCGCTAGGTATATGCAGTTTATTTTTCAAGCCCATTTTTGTACAAAGTGAAGTTCAACAATTCCGGAAGCATCATCCTCCCATTGCTTGTTGACTGGGTTGGAAATGATGCACATGTAAATGATGACGGCATAAATACTTATGACATTTACGAAATTCAATTTCTTTTTTGCAGCCGATGGTGTTGCAATAAAGTAGTTGAAACAGAATTTATGTGTTCATAATGATCGTATTTTTGTGTCTACTATTCTGTAATATTTTTAAAACTTTTTCCCTACTGTTTTTCCTTTCTTTTTGATAATTTTATATTATCATCATTTACAAACTTTTTACAATTGTATTCCATTTTTCCTTGCATATTTCAGTATTATTATTCCACTCAGTTATTGCATTATGTTCAATTTTTGCAGTGTACTTGAGTTACCAGTATCATTTCATCAAATTAACAGTATTATTTTCATATATTCTTAGCATGTGTTGAATCTGATTTAATTACTTAACTTTGACTTTGATTTACGCATCTTATGCTTCCTTTACTTTCCGTGTTTGACCTTAACTTCACTGTTCGATCTGTGATATTGTGACGTAGCTATACTATTCTCCTCTGTATCGTGTGTGCAATGAGTACTTGTCATGACTGTCTTTGCAACTGTCCACCTTATGATTTCATGAATTTCCGTGTACGCTCCAATAGAGAACCGCCGAGCAATTTGTGTCGTTTAAATTTTACACTTGTTCTTGAAGGGCGGTGGCAGGCATATAGTACATGCATTTACAACTACAAGTATGATTAAGGTTTTGGTAATGTGCTCTCTAAGAATTGGTAAAGGCAACTTCAAGAATTCGCGTTGATCTGATTTTCATCTTGAAGTGTGCAGTGGAATCAAATCACGAGCATGGAATATTTCATCTCTAGTTATTCCATGGTTGATCTTCACATATCCTGCATGTTTTCGTGACAAGTTACATGTTTTGTTTTATCATATGACTTGCTTGTTTGTCGACCATTTCCTTGTAAAAACTATAATGTCTGTCTCCCAAGTACGACAGACGATGAGAGATGATCAGGTGAATGACATGATGATAGTATGAGTTGAATAGCAAACCATTTAGTGTTGACCTTCAAAATGCACTGCTAGAAATTGAATGAAGCGATTTCTTGGGATGAATATCTAATAATCTAATGAATATCTAAATAAACGCATCGAAGTGGAATCGTTATGCAGTAATCTCCAATCATCTGAATAAATCTCCAATGAATAAGATTTAAGGGAATAATGGCATTTCCATCGCAGACGAATATTGATGATCGTCATCAAAGAAATAATTGGGACTGGTAATTATGTCAAACTGTTGAAGGCAGGTGGTTTGCTACGATTTGGTATTGCAGTGCTGATAGTTGACAAACATCAGATAAATTCAACGCAAGAGTATATGACCTTCATTTGCATATATATTGAAGCTTATTTGATATCTTATGTATTCAACATGTAGGCCTATTTGCAATCACATTTCCTTATTTTCTCAAGTAATTGCATACGATAAAAGAGGTAGTGATAAAAACTGCTAGATAGTAGAATATTGGCTAGAAAAACCATTGATTCTACTCTCAAGCAATGACTTTCATTTTCTCATGCGTACAGGATGATTCTGTTCAGCCCGCCGATAATGAAACAGGCGGTGTTCAAAGATAGAAATAGTTGAGAATCAAATTTTATTGCAAAAACTTGTAAAAATGTATTGTTAACAAAATTGAAACTTGTTTTGTACTAAACCAGCCACAAAAGTTGTTCAAAATGAAACCTGTGCGCTGATAAGCGCGTCTTGTAGTAGGCTTGTCAATGGAATTCAAAACTGCTACAATTCTATCTCTCACCTCATGAGTGGATTCTGGTTTTGGAAATTTGTAGATCTGATCCTGTGCGCATTCCCATAACGAAAAATGGCTCATCGCAAGGTCAGGATTTCAAGATGTCCAATTCCGATGGCCGCTTCTACCTATCCATTGATCTTGAGGATTTTCATTCACCTGTGTTCTTGCTGGTAGATCAATGTCTGTTTTCTCCGAATAAAAAGGAGTCACTGTTTCTTGAAGAAGATCACATTATTTTTCAGCCGTTACTGTCCCATCGATGACTTCATGCATAATGCCATAGTCAAAAGCAATCATCGCCCGAAAACCAACTGGAGATTTCAGAGGCTTTACGCAAGTCACATGAGGGTTTTCGGTCGCATAATAAAAATTGCTGTACAGATTGACTTGGCCATTTAAATTAAAAGGTGGTGCATCAGTAGAGGCAAACTTTCGATACCAGCCAGGATTTTCGTTGATCATCTGTAAAACAGTGTGCCAGAAGTTCAACCAAGGTTCAAAATCCACCTCCTTCAGCTGGTGACCTCGACTAGATGTGAAAGGTTTTATTTTATTCTTGCACAATATTGCTTGCACCGAGGACTGCGACGTGCCGAGCTGCGCCGCAACTTTCCGATGTGAAGTAGGGAACCCACATGGATTGCCTATAAACGCTTCAAAAATTTCTGTTTATTTTCATCAGATAGTCAACTCTTAACAGGACCACCGGAATGCTTTTTCAGCAACACACTGAGTTTGGTTGAAACTCCTTCTCCAATCTGGAAGGGATTTCACAGTTGGTGACTCTCTTCTCAGTGTTTTTCATTCAAAGCTCTTCTTGTTGCTTCGAAATTATCAAATGCAATAGAACCTGATGCAGCATGAGCGATGTCTTCGTAACTGAAGTCAGGAAAATTCAACTTGCATCGATAAAAATCAAATTTTATCGGAATTGTGAAGGAATGCTTAACTGCCTATTTGAGGCAGGTACCAATGGTAACGACCAGTTAAACTATACAAAATCGAATTCTAAATACATACATGAATAAGTAGAACTTGATAAGCATCGAATTTTACTTAGATGTCGACTTACCACTTATATCAGTACCGGCGGATTGAGCTGAATCACCCTGTATAGTCCTGCAGCCAGAGCGAGTTTCTGCAGGGAAAGAGGCCGAAAATGAGACTTTCACAGAATAATGTACATTCTATGCCTTCTACGAATTTGCGCGTCTGCGGAGATCTAGTGAGTTCCTCTTCTTGTCAGACACGATCAAAGAAAAACACATGCTAATCCAATGGGAGGCAAATTGCAGTTTTTGGTCAAAATGAATTTTTCTATGTTTTCGCCTATTACGGCAAAAATACTCAGTCAAGAGCCATAGTTTTTGACAAAGAATGTCTTCAGGTCATTTCTTATCAGGTTCATGAACATTTATCTATGAAACTACATGCATTCAGACTTGACAAGCCTCCTACTGTCGGCAAGCACCAAATATGTTGGGCCACTTTATCCACATTGAACCACATTATCGCATATATAGCCGATCAGAAGCATGATAATATCACATACACATGATAGGAAATGACCTGAAGACACTGAAGACATTCCATGTCAAAAATTATGACTCTAGACTTGATACTTTCCAGTTGATAAGCGGAAACATAGAAAATTTCATTTTAACCAAAAACTGAAATCTGCGTACCATTGGATTCACATGTGTTTTTCTTTGATCATGTCTGACAAGAATAGGAACTCAGTAGAAGTTGGCAGACGTGCAGATTCGTAGTAGGTATAGGATGTAGGCTACGTCATTCTGTAAAAGTCTCATTTTCGGCCTCGTTCCCTGCAGAAACTCGATCTGGCTGCCGGACTATGTATAGTGTGCTTTGAGGTAAACATAGCTACCACCTGCTGCATGTTGCATTTCTCTAATAAAGATAGGCTCTGTAATTTCAATTTAACCTTTTAATTTCAATTCATCTTTCAGAGACAATTTGCAGGCGGTTGGACGGAAGGCTTCCGTCAAAAAATCATCAATGAATCAGCAATGAGTCTAAATGCATAAATCCACAGAACTAAATATTTTGTTTATCTGCTTCGGTTTGCTGGAAGTGTGATTAATACAAAATTGACGGCACATCGAGGAACCTATTAAGTGGGCAAAAAGGAATTCCTAATACCTTACAGAGATAGGAAAAAAGTCGTACGTCGCTTGCGGATCAATGTGAGTTCCAGCAAAGTGCTTCGATTGCCAACCTTCAGATTCGAAGAATTCAGATCATTGCGCACAAATTTTCTGAATAATGTTGGCCCTTCCGATTATTATTAAAAAATATAGCACGCGCACGAAAATTAGTTCACTTGATGATTTCACATCTTCTCCTCGGCATTGCTCACTGTATAGTGCATACATTGAATCGAAGTCAGGCATCGATGTGTGTTTTGGTGTGTGCGAAGTGATATCACAGCACGCACGCATCTTTCACTGGCTCTGGTGTCCTCTGCTGACAGCTTATTGTTTGCCATTTCCAATAGCAAGCAATGCACGAATTATCCATACGAGAAGGAGCAAGTTGTCTAATTCTGTGCATAAATCGCTGCATTGTCAAGTGCAAAAGATCGCTTTTTGACAACCACTGAACTGCGAAGTGTTATATTTTCTATGAAATTCGGTATTCCGACTTAGCTTTTCTTAGTTTAGCTTGTCTTCTAAATAGCTTCAAGGAAACTGGCATTTCGATATGCATTTTGGGGAAATTTTGGGGTACATCATTGTTTTCAGATTTCATTCTCACGCCACTTCAATTATGCTTGTTCTTGTACATTTCTTCCAGCTTGTTGGATTTCAGCAAGGTTCGAATGCTTTTCAGTATTATCCCATTCAACACATGTAGCACTGCATGAATTCTCAGAGTGCCAGCCGCTTGTGTAGGACATCGCGCGCCTGGGTTTGAACGGTCAGATGGAATGGCCGAAACTCGACTCGGCGGGTGCCTGATAAACGCTACGGTTTTCATTTGTTTAAATGCTTTATTTCTATTGATGTTTTGAAAAGTTGACATTACCTTGGCCCTCAGAGCGCATGAGCATTTCTTTGCAGTTCCTAATTCAAATTTACAGCCCTTGATGAGCGCTTTACAGTCCTTGGTCAACTTTGCAGTTTCCGCGGTCAACACTTTGCAGTTCGTGAACTTTTGTGCTGCAAAGCATATTTACGTCGAATGATTGTATTTTCTCTATGTATTATTTTGATTGTAATTACGTTGAATATCCTTGACAGGTGCCTGAATCTAGCATTTCAAACATAGGAGCATTACAATGTGCTCAATTTAATCACATCAACTTAATGCAGAGTCAAAAATATCAAGTTGGTAAGCGATTCATTATTAGCACCATTATTAGCGTACCGGTATTTTGGTGCTCTGTTCGATAGCTGACAATATTCGATAAAGTTGACTCCTTCGATCTTTGTATCTTTTACTGGTGTTATTATCTTTATTATAATTTCTCAGGTTCTTTTCATTTTTAAGTCGCTATCTTGGTTACTTTGTAAAGTCCGTTTCATAAAAAGTGGATCATCCTAAAATTTGACTAAATAAAACATAAGTATGATACAGAAAGCATTTTTCATGTTGTTTCATGTCCCTAATATATTTAAATGTCCTCATATAATCTGATAAGCCATGATACAGTAACGGTTCTTAAGAAGCTAATATTTTGTGGCCCTACCCTTATTGTCAATGACATTACCAATTCGTCTAGGCATTGATTCGATGATATCGTTGATTTTTGACTGATCTAACTTTCTCCACTCTCTTTTTAACAGTGACGTAAGTTGTGATACGCCATCTGTAGGTAGCAGTGAACGACGAACGCTACGTTTTAGAATACTCCATACTCTATATTCTATGGGATTCAGATCAGGAGAACGAGCTGGCCAAGATAATGTCCTAAGCCCTAATTGAGACTTGCATAAGTTGACTCTACTACTCCTGAGACACGTAGCATTATCATCCATAAATAACCAAGTCGATGGATCACCAAGTTGATCTGTCATTTGGCCAATGTTCATTCGTAAAACATTCACATAGCGTTCAGAATTCATGGTTCCTTGCTGTATGTGAAGTTCAGAGCGGCCATTGGTCCAAATGCCAGCCCAAATCAGTAGAGTCGCATCACCTTGTACCCGGGGACGATGTAAATGTCTCGGAATTTCCTGATCAGATTTTATCCATAATCTCAATCGACCATCACTATCCTTCAGACGGACTGATGCCTCATCAGACCAGACAACCCGATCCCATTGATTTCGCCAGTGACAATGACTTATTGCCCATCTGAGACGTCTTTTTGTATGCTGATCTGATAATTCGATCTGAGAGGGCCTCTTACAGCTCTTGAAATTCGACTCAATAAGTCTTCTACGAATAGTGGACTTAGAAATAGACGAGACTAGTGCAGCCATCTCAGTTAACGAGAGACTTGGATCAACTTTAACAAATCTCAAAATTAGGCGGTCTCTACGTTTGGATGTTTTACGTGGACGGCCAGAGCCCTCTTTACGACAGAGTCGAAAATCATCATTATGCCATCGATGCACATTTGTGTAAGGGACATTTAGTCGCTTGCTTGTAGCTCGCAAAGAAAACCCTAGTTCTAGCAAGGCTGACAATTTGCCTTTTGTGAATGCGATCTCGTTATTGTTCATTTATGCTTTGTATTGTTTTCAACCGGTAAGAGATAGATTTCTAGCTGAAAGCAATCAGGAGTGCTGCCAACACCACCGCAACGAAGTCAGGAAGCTATGGAACATGAAGTCCAGTTAATCACATGTAGCAGTTACATTATTGTTGATGAATAATGGTGCTATACTGGCTCTGATTGACCGATTTTCTTTATTTTTGTTTTGCTTGATAGCTTTTGGCTTGTAGAACAACATATTACATAACAAAGGAAACAAATGCAATTTTATAAGAGTGAGGTCTGATTTTGTGTAACATTGCTAAATGAAGATCAAATTATCTACTACTTTTTTATCTATAACAGGAAAACAACTCAATATTCATGCTTGAAATTTCCAACAATGATATTAGTAAGCGCAACTGACATATCTTCCAAATTTCAGAGAAATTCGTTCAAGTTTAGCGGAGTTAGACAAAGTTGAATTTAAGGCGATGTTTAAGGGTGATCCATTTTTTATGAAACAATCTGTAGAATGTAGCATGTAGAATAATAGAGATAATTCTGATCAAATTTATATTCAAAAAGTCTTCTTTTATTTTGCTTGGTAGTCTATGTCTATTCCTATGGGTAGAAATATTATGTAATTCTAAGTATGGCCATAGACTTCTTGATGTCATGGTATGACCAACAAATAGGACGCTAAGATATCCAACATATTCCAGATTGAAATCATGGACTCCTAGATATACCATAGAAATTAACGATACCATAGAAAGTGCCATGGTACTATGGTGCTATGGTGCTAGTGTACTATTATCTACTTCTATGAGATATACAGCTTACAGGATACAACTTACAGATATACAGGAGTCCATGATGGGAATACATGCATAGAAATAAATTACCTTCACTCGGTCCTTTTCAGCACTCTGAGCGATATCGCTGTCTCGATCGCTGCGCTCTCTCAACAACGATATCGCTCCTCTCACTGAAGAATTGACTTTTTAATCTTCGTGGAAATAATTATCAGATGCTGTTCAGGATTGGCATTGTGATTGCCAATGCATCTTTATATCATTTCATATATAAGTTCCTTATAGCCTGAAAACATTCACCAAAAGGATCATTTGTCATGCGGCCATGTGCGATCTCACTAAAGGGTGGTTTCTAGCTCGCATGGCGTAATAGACCCCGGGGGGCTTCCGCCACGCCTTCGATCCCATCAATCCTTCGTGTTTTAAGACCTTCAAACATTTGAAGAAGATCATATGTCAGATGAACCATTGGGGAGAGTTCCAGCCCCACCTACGAAGTTCAGATTGAGTAAAGAATGGACCAGTGGGGAATTACACAAATCCTGTCAAGTTTGGATCAAAAGTAGCCGTAGGATAGTCAAGAAGCTTGACAAGTTACGACCCCTTGCCCACTTAAGGGTCAAGCTACAATGTTGAATATACAATGTATATTCATTATGTAAGACTCTTTAAGGGAGTATTCAAGCTTCAGTTTTAGCAACATTATGTTCTATATCGAATATCAGAGGCATCTTGAAAAAACATTCACACGATAGGAAATGACTTGCAGACATTATATGCCAAATATTGTGGCTGTAGTACTTGAATGGCTCAGTACTTCTCGCTTAATCAGTCCAGTTCCTAATGCTGTAGAAACTGCGCTCGTATAGCATATTTGGAGATTTGGAAGCATAATCAGAGAAAGCATCGACGAAAGTCATTTTACCAAAAATTTCAATCTGATTCCAATTGGATTTACATGTGCTTTTCTTTGATCCTGTCTGACAATAAAAGGAACCGGGTAGACATCGGCAGACGCGCAGATTCGTAGGGTGCCAATCATTCTGTGATCTCGCTCTCAGACAAATATTCTGCTGGCGTCCGGACTAATTTGCCATGTCGCTTCATCGCTTTGGTACATTAAGATAATATCATGTCTGTATAATATCTATGAAGCGACGCAATTGATCTCTATAATATACCCCATTAAAAATGATGATGTTTTGTAAAAGAGTAAAGTTGTTTTTCTCTTGATGTCTAGCAAGGCTCTGTTTCTCCTTGAATTCATATGTTCTCAAACATTTCTCGGAGTCTTTAATAAGTCTAGGTTAACGAAACAATTACGAACTTTTGTAACGTTTTTTAATGAGGAAGTCAGTTTCGTAAGACTTCTAGAAATATCAAATTATCTTGTTTTAATGATTTCAAAGATATGACTGCAGATAGGCGTATGAGGAACATGAATGTTAAAAGGTGATTACAGATCGGATGTCGATGAGATAATTTGTTGACGAGAATGCCACAGTTCATTACACGCGAAATGTCGGTACGATAGATCAGATTTCTATTTCTGATGAACACTCTTATTTTTATTCAGATGTGAAATCTGATCCTGCCATGTTGAAAAATTATTGTCTAATATGACCTCATAGGGAGAATCTTAGAAATTCTTTTACTTCTGGTAGAATTATAGAACATTTTTCATAGCATTACGAAGCATAGAGTAGGGATATATAGGTAGAGTGTCGACTCAAAAAAGCATCTGTATACAGTAAAAATTTTTGTATCAAAAGATTCAGTTTTTTGCGTAGATTACGTTCCCGTGGTCCAAAAAATTATTTGAGTGGTTAAAAAAATCAAAATTTTGCCAATTTATATACTACCGACATGAAGCCCTTTTATAAGTAGTATGAAACAAGTTGGATATCAAAAGGAATGAATATTCGCTAACAAGCACCGCAACTAAGCAGAAATTAAGCTGATTATCAAGGGAATTTCATGATCCGTATTATAATGGAAGTCTTCATGAAAAAGTGGCGATATTATTCGTGCTTTCTTGGCTGAAATCTCAAGTTTTTAATTCAATTTTCACCGGCGTGATTTTATGATTCACTAAATTCATTTTTCATTTCTTTAATCTGAATAGTGATGTGGACCCATTTACATCTTTCAAAGTTAATTGAAATCATTGTCCTTGATTCTGTTATTTTGCTATACCAGTGGCAGGCTGCTTATGATATAATCACGCTTAAGAAGATTCTCTTGAGGTTGAGCATGAAAGTAATAGGAACCCATCGAATTACTAATTTGACAAACATTAAATCTCCCCAAGGCTGTCATGACACTGAGAATCTGTAAAATACCATCATTCCTTCTGCATTACAAACATAATCACTCAATTCTGAGGCAACTTCTTCAAAACTGCAAAGATTTGAATATCCCATATTTGGTTACAATACCAACTGTATCCCCTCGAGTTCTTTTAATAAAATCGAAAGTGTATACACATTGGGGATTTAATAAATGCGGAGTTACCACTCCACATAATATACTTACTCTATGTTCATTAGAATCCCAGAGATACCTAGGAGCTCTCGCCTTTAAAAGAAGGCCTTTTTTCATTTCAAATACGCATGTTGGAGTTGTGTGCCATGCTCAAACTAACCTTATCAATATCCTTTGTACTTACATTATTGCTTTCTCAGCACTTTCTTTACACGTTCCTCGGTGTTCTAATGTGGCATAATAAATCATATAACTCAAACGTTTGCAATGTTATAGCACAACACAATTGACCCTTGCTCGTTCTCATGTTGGTGTCAGTTTTTATCAATGGTCAACTTGTTACCAGGCCAGGAGATGTCAGCGCCAGCGCCAGCGCCTTTGGCGATCATGCCGTTCATGCTTAGCATGGCAGCGTGTTTTGTCTTATTCTCCACACTACATCGACCTTCTTAACCATAAGAGAGTTATCATTTTGTATCAACAAGTTGAATTTTATCGTAGCATCTTTCAACCTTTCAGTACATTCAATTACTACTTTCCGATCACTATTACCGTGATATTATGAGGTCGTGCTCAATTAGAATTATTAACCTTTGTACTCCGAAAGGGCATTTGCACTCATTTGTTTTAGAAAGCTGTGTTTTTTGCCACCCTCATTAGGACAGTAAATCTTTAGCATCAAATTAGCAGAAGGGTTCATTTCAACTTCTTCAAACTTTTCATTTTATATATTTAAAACATAAAAGCAGTACGAAACTTGTACACAATTGGACAACATTGAACGAGCATTGAAACAAAGTCAGTCTGCGAGTACACTCAGCACATGGCTGGCAAAAACAGTTGCTGGTAGCTTTTACAATACTTTTCATACAAACTGAGCAGGAATTTTGAGTTCTGCGACGCTACAAGCACAGGTAGCATCGCCCCTGAGCTCCTTGTTCCTGTGTAGTGTGCAATCCGAGATAGATTGCAGTTTATTTCAGGTCCGGAGAAATGCCCCTGAAACGACACGCTATCCATTTATTGATCCGAGTAGCAATGCAAGGTTTGATAAGAGAATAAGCAAGTTTTTCGAGCTGCCACTTGGTTGATCATCGCCATTTGCAACATTAATCAAAATCACTGCATTCGTCACTGCATTCGTCGCTGCTGTAGAAGAAATTGTTATAATGTGGCAACATGTGTGAATTTAGAGATTGGAAAAAATACCCATCACTATTAAGTTACCATCTCCTCTGTCCAAAAGAAAATGCAGAGCCAGCGTGGACAAAACTTTGTCAAATTAATAAGATGGAAAAAAAGACTGAAACATAGAAAGCTTTGAGTATGTAGGTTAAGTCTGAACAGAAGCGGAAATAATGAATATATGCGTGGCAAAAAGATGACAGCTTTCGTAGTAGGTACAAGGGTTAAGTATCTAAATAAGGTCGCACTCAATTATAATTTATTAAGTGCCATATCTAACTTATTCTGAAAAGTACAGGGGAAAGTAAGTCAATTCGAGCATGCATCATTCGTAATTGGCCAATAGATCTCAAATTAGCAGAATAGAGAAATCTGCCGATGACGAATTCCACATTCCATCTCATGCCATGGTCGAAAAGAACAAGTTACACATATAGCTGATTGTCTGCGTAGTGAGATGTACCGAATCTCAATTGTTTGGTTACACCATCTGCATAGTGTGCTATGCATGCCATGACATAGGGTAGGGGCACAGAATTAAATAGTTTAGCTGTATCACTTTGCTAGAAGTGCAAACTGAATCAAAATAATGGCACATGTAGGAACGTATTGAGTGAGCAAAAAGAAATTTTTAGTACCTTGCAGAGATAGGAAAAATAGTCGTGCGTCGCTTGCGGATTGTTGTGGATTCCTTCAAAATGCTCCGATCGCGGCGATTGCTTCAGATTCGAAGAATTCAGATCATTGTGTAAAAGTTTTCTCGATCATGTTGGCCCTTCCGATCTTTATTAAAAAAGTTAGCAAGCGCACGAAAAAACGTCCACAAACTTCTCTGTAGAACTTGACATCAACTGTGTCTCTTTGCTGTGAAAGCCGATTGATAGCAGTCACTGAAACTTCGCACAATTTGGCGTGTTTGATGTTGAACTGACTGCCCATTGTTCGATTGCTATGGTATTATGTCAGCAGATTGTGCCATTTCATTAACGCTACATGTTCCAATGTTTCCTTTCTAATCAAACAGAAGAAGAGACGATCTGTCTAATTCTGTGGGTAGCAGCCTTAATGGAAATACGAAATGAGAGTGAAATTTTGTTCATCGAATCGAATATTACGTTACATGACAATATTCATTCTTTCATAATGTATGTATGGTTAAAAAAACCTATGTTGCTTTGAACATGATGTAATAAAAAAGCATGGAGCCGCCATTATGTGGTCGGTAATAATGCGCTGAGCATTCAGCAAATAGATATCTAATTTTCCTAAAATACCTATATTGAAATGAACATTGTTTGTACTGTTACAAACGTCATCTACTTTTTGAAGCACAGCTGGTGTCATCTGTTATCTGATTTAACCCCGATCATTGACTGATGATCAATCAGAAAATTTATGTCTCAAATTTGAAGCATCAGCTTTCGACACTTCTCATTTTCTGTCAAATTTTGTAAATGATCCCTTCACTATTTTATTACATAGCAGCTTTGTAGTGAAAAGTCTCTCTCACTGTTTTTATCCACTTGTAAATCAAAAAAAAAGTTGAAAGTAAGACTACTACAAAGGCAGACGTTTCGTGACTCTGTCACAGCCTCAGTGCCAGTAAAATCAGAATGTGACGGAAGCACAAATGATGTAAAGTGGATCTTAAATACTAATCGATTCGATCGCTTAGTCGCGGGCATTCGTCAACCAACCAGCTCTTGTTCAGACCTGGAGTCGTAGTCCTAATGTTCCTCTTTCACTCACTCCCGGTGCCCTATCCGATGCGGACGTTGGCGATCATGGTTCTCCATCTTTCTCGATTATTCGTTGATCGAATTGCTTCGGCTTCTCCGGTCTGTAGCCAGTTGGAGAGACTACGGATGTAGGTGAGCCTTGGTCTCCCTCTTGCTCCATTTAGCTTTCCTGTTATGGCGATGTTCTCCATTTGTCCTTTTCTCATCATGTGCCCGAAGAACTTGGCTTGCCGTACTCTTACATTGTGTAGTACACTGCGCCTTGCACTGCACCGACGCAACACCTCATCGTTTGGGACATGCTGGGTCCAAGATATTCTTAGAATTCGTCGGTAAAACCACATTTCCGCCGCATTCAGTCTTCTCTCGTTCTCCGGGGGAAATCCAACATTCGCAACCGTACATCAGGATGGGGTAGACGTAGCATTCGAGGATTCTATTCTTGACTTGGCTGTTTATTTTCCGGTCTTTAAATAGTTTGTGCATCTTTTGGAAGGCACTTTTCGCTATCCCAATTCTTCTTTTGATTTCCTCGTCACATTTCCCGTTAGATGTTATTATGCTTCCAAGGTTGGTAAAAGAGTTGACTTGCTCCACTGGTTCGCCTCTCACGTGGATCCTGCACCTTGGAGTCACCCCTTTCTTACTAATAGTCATACATTTTGTTTTCTTTATGCTTACTGTAAGACCTTTCTTGGAACTTTCTTTAATTACACCGTCCAGCAATTGATGCAGCATACTCTCTGATTCAGCGAGCAGAGCGGTGTCATCTGCGAATCTTATGTTATTGATGTTGTGACCACCGATGTTTAAACCTTTCATGCGATTTGTTTCGTCGAAAATTTCTTCGCTGTACAAATTGAACAGGTCTGGAGACAAAACACAGACCTGCCGTAATCCCCTTTGAATGTTAACGAATTGACCTGTTTCTCCTTTCACTTTGATGGCTGCCGTTTGCTTCCAGTACAGGCTACGGATTAGACGAATATCTTTTCCGTCAAGGTCAAGTTGTTTTAATGTATCGAACAGTTGACTATGCTTGACTTTATCGAATGCTTTTGCATAGTCAATGAAGCAAATGTATATGTCCTTATCCAATTCGACTGCTCGCTCAGTTACGGTTCTCAATGTGAATATAGCGTTTCTTGAGGCATTGTCTTTCTTGAAACCATATTGTGAATCTGAAATTTTGGGGTTAATGTGACAGCGAACTCGTTCCATGATGACTCGAAGAATGACTTTTACAATGTGGCTCATTAGGCTGATTGTTCGATGAAACTCACATTTGATGGCACCGTGTTTCGATGGTATCTCAATAAAGACAGACTTGCAGAGATCGTGAGGTATTTCGCCGCTGTCGTAAATGTCATTAGCGATTTTCGTTAGATACTCGATGCCAAGTTCGTCCAGTGCTTGTATCATTTCAATAACGATTTCATCCGGGCCCGCAGCTTTCCCACGTTTCATCTTTCTGATGGCTGCTCTGATTTCTGATTTCAGAATAGGAGGACCTCCTATGGGCTTATTGATTTCAGGAATTTCTTGCCAGTCGTCAGAATAGAACTCTTCTATGTATTCAGACCATCTGTTTAGAATTTCTTCTTTCCCATGAGGATGTTTCCATTTTTATCTTCTATACATCCTGAATCTGAACATACGTATTTTCCAGTCAGAATTTTGATTTTTTCATGCGCCGATTTGGTGTCAGTGAAGTATTGATTTTCCACGATCTGGCACTGTTCACTTATCCATTCCTCTTTTGCCTTGCTGCACTCTTTCTTGATCCGTTTGTTTAGGTTTTTGTACTCATGGCTGTCCCTATTCTGTATTTTCCGCCTGTTCTCCATCATTTCGAGTATTTCTTTTTTCATCCATTGGTTCTTCGATAGTTGTTGTTTCTTCGGAATTGTTTCTTTCGAGGCATCGATCAGCGCAGTTTTGAATGTCTCATAGGAATTCTCGTTATGCTGGTAAGTCGAAAGTTTTTCCATCACACCATTCACAAAGTTAGCAAGTGTTGCCTCGTCTTTATGCAAAAGAG
This sequence comes from Prostheceraeus crozeri, assembly GCA_907163375.1. NCBI lineage: Eukaryota > Metazoa > Platyhelminthes > Polycladida > Euryleptidae > Prostheceraeus > Prostheceraeus crozeri. The sequence goes on along the minus strand of CAJQUW010006278.1, from coordinate 16,440 downwards.
AAAAAATCACGTTTACACGATTTGTTCGACCTTTTGAGTTTTCTCAGTTTAACTGAAATCTTGCAGATCACAGGATTATGATCGCTACTACAGTCTGCCCCTGGATAGCTCTTTGTGTGTTTTACGGCGTTTCTGAATCGTCTGTTGATCGTGACAAAGTCGATCTGGTTTTTGGTTCTATCATCCGGACTTTTCCAAGTCCATAATTTTCTGGGATGTTCCTCAAACCACGTGTTCATAATAACTTGATCATTTGTTTGCACCAATCGACCAATCTATCTCCTCTGCGTTCCTGTCTCCTAAACCAAATTTCCCAGTCACAAAACCATCCTTCGATTATCCAACTTTAGCGTTAAAGTCACCCATGACAATTATCTTGATTATCATTATCTCAATTGTCTTGAGACTTACATTCATTTTTTGCTTTATCGACGCTTTCGTAGAAAATGTCCAGTTCGTTATCTGCACTGGCTGAGGTCGGAGCATATACTTGCATGATGCAGAGATCGAACGGATGTCCTCTCAGCTTGACGAGTATAACCCTATCTGAAATAGTCCAGAAACCTAACAAGCTTCTCGACATCTCGCTATTCAGCATTACAGTCACTCCTCTAACGTGTCTATCACTACTAGAGTAGACAATTTTGTGGTCTTTGTGTTGCACAATTCCCGAACCGCTCCATCTGATCTCACAGAGGCCCATGATATCAACTTTTAATCTTTTCATTTCCTGTTGGACATTGTCTAGTCTTCCTGGTTGATTCAAGGTTCTGACATTCCAGGTTCCAATTCTTTTCATAATTCTGTTATTGCTTGAGACAGTCGCTTGATGACGGTCGAGGGACACCCGCCTCGCATGAATCCCTCTACCGAGCGAGGAGTCAACATCTCCTGATGCGATTCCATTAACGCTGTTAAATCGAGAATCCATTATTTCTTCCATAACCATGATTGTTCTTGGCAAGATACAGCAGTGGTTTGCCATTTCCTTCTGCTGGGTGAACTGAAGAAATCACCATTTCTCTTAGCAAAAGATCATCCGCCCGAAGTCGTTCTCCTTTGCAGTCGTAGTTCTTCCGCCGTCTTCGCCTGGAATCCGCCGTTGGGCGTCGACTAGGCTTATTTAAAGGCGGCCTATACTCGCCTTGTCGCAGGTTCGTAATGGGGTTGTGAGAGCTTTTAATGACCCAGCCGCGTCACCAGTTGGCTCCTCTCCCCTGCTAAACCTGCCGCTTTTGGTCCGCGGCTGCTTATTCGTTTGCACCTATTCGCAGCGAGCCTCTATATCTGAAGGCCTTCCACTATCGCCACCTGTGGACGCGTCCCGTACCGGTCAGCTCCGGTTCCCCAAGATCTTATTGACTGCAAGATGGGCTGCAGGAGGGGAGGGGAATGTAATGTTCCTAGCTTTAGTAATGCGGCTTTCAGTAGGTGAATTGTGCTTGCTAAGAATCATGAGGTTGAAATTTTTAATAGTCATGTAACGCCGATGAAGATATTTCGCATGTTCAGAAAGGGCACTGCTATTATTATAAGCTTTTAAACTACGAGTACTTGCATGTCCTTTTAGACGATCAAAAAAAGGACGACTGGTTTGACCGATGTACGCTTGTTGACAGAATTGGCAAGTCAATTGATACACAGCGTGACGATCATCACACGCATAGTTACCATTAAGGCTATTGCATAAGTCACAAATTTTATGCTTACGAGACCTGTTATTATTCAGGTATTGACTCAATGTTTTGTTAGGTTTGCTAACTAAGGTTACCGGTAGATCATGCTTATTAATAAGGGAATCAATTTTTTTAAATTAATATTTCAACCTCATGATTCTCAGCAAGCACAATTCACCTTGCTTTAATTCGCATACCTACAGAAAGATCTTATTTACATTTTAGAATCAATATTCAGTCAACTCGAACGGAAAACGCTTCTGAAAAAATTTGTTTCAAATTTGAAACATCATACAAATGTAATATCATTTCATATGCTTGTATGCTATTCATACGTACGCAAGGAGTGATTGGTAGTACTATTTTGTATGCCTATCATACTTGAAAAAAAATCATCGACTACGACATTGTTTTTTGTTCTACCATTAAAAACTTTCATGTGATGGTCCTAACAGTAATGAAACCGATGATCTTACATTTGTAAGTAGGCTACGGGATTCTATCTACGACTTGTCAAATGCACCTAACTCGAATTGTCAACAGTCGACGAATAAATAATCCCGTTCTATGGAAGACATAATTGCAAACAGTACAGTATATCAGGGGAAACCTATCCTATTTATGCTGAAATCTTGGGCAGTCGCGTCACCAGTCGCGTCGGTTATATTCGATTCATCAGATCGTGCCATATCCTTACTACAAAATCAGACTCCTAACTCTCCGATGAATGCAACTTCAATGAAGAAGAACATAAGAGGATCAAATGAATATCAGTGAGCGAGGCAAAATCACAAAAAAATGTTGTAACTCCCAAAAGCATATAATATATAATAGTGTTTTTACAAGTATAGTCCTTATATAATCGACAAGATCGGATAACTAGCTGCAACAGAAGGAAGAAGAAGATATTTTCAAATAATAATGTGAGATACATGTGAGATACAACTTGCTTAGCACACGTGCGGTATATAAATCAAGAATGCATTATGTGACATCCCAGTGTTTCGAAAATTATTATACTGACGAGTATAAGATAATTACATGTGCTAAGTCTTGCCAGGCTTTTTCAAGGGAATTACAATTCAATTATGATTATTATAAGAAACTTATAATAATGCCAATTTATTATAGGTAACTATTAAGTAATAATTAAGCATTTTCCAACATTTTCCAAGATCTTCTCAAGAAAAATACAAGGGCAAAGCGCCGGTATTAGCCAATTTATGCGATTGTTGAGAGATAGTCAGTTAGCCTTGATCAGCATGAGATATGTAAGTGTAAAAACATATAAGTGCATGTATCTATGTAAGTTAAGTCATGCAACATAATTTTATTAACTTGAATTGAGTAAACATGAAAATGAAATGAGCTAAAACAAATTTATAATGAAACTTATACTTCACTCTAAATTATTATTATCTTTCTTAATTATTATTATTAGTATCTTTCTTATTAATATCTTTTTTTTATTATTTCTAATTCTGATTTACTAACAATTTTCTTGTAAGCATTTCAATTTCAAGGACAAGAATTTACTGTAAATTACAATTTATAGCAAGTATTGCAAGAACTTTAAGTAAATTATAATATGATAACTTTCGAAACACTGGAATAGCAATATTTGTAACTACAACACATGTGGGATATTATTTCCTAAAGCGATTCGTCATAATGTAATATCACTTGATAACAGTCTAGGACCAATATTTGAAGTGACCTTTACTTAAGATTTAGACAGTGTTAGTCGGTGAAATTTTTGCACACGACTCGGATAAGCATTAGCATAACTTTTATCAAAAGAAAAGGAAAATGGCAAAAAAGTTCACATGATAGTTGTTACCGCCCTCCAAAAAATTAACAAATGCGATTTTGTTGTGACAACGACGAATAGCTGCTTTCGTGGATGAAAGAACATATTAATTCAAACTTAATTCATACTTTGTCAACGGTAAAGTGATCTCAATTTATCAATATGCCTAATTTTGAAACAAATTAGCAAAAACTCTCGTTTTAAAAAGCACATTCAAATAAAAGTCGTGTTTTATGCTCCCCAGAGCCAAATTTGACAAAATTAAGATTGCTCATCAGAAATACATGTACGTAGAAACAGGAAATTACAAAAACTGGAATCGTCAGCTGTAAAAACGTCTCTATGGAGCTCCGCTAGACTCCTTGTAAAAGTTTGGTTGACAATTAGTTACTTTCAGCATGACAATTAGCATTTTCCCTTCATGTTAATTACTTTATCCACCTGATATGAGATCGCTTTTTCCAAATAAAAATATAATTTTCATCTTTTCACAGAAATGTCAACCACATGAGATAAAATCAAAGAAAGAAAGGTTCATGCCCAGAGCACTCTTCATGAGATGATAGCACTCGGAGATGAGCTGCATGTCTCCGTACTCAATGCCGTTGTGAACCATCTTCACGAAATGCCCAGCACCAGTGGAGCCAACCCAATCACAGCATGGTTCCTCGTGCACCTTGGCAGCGATGCTTTGGAAGACAAGCTTGATGTGTGGCCAAGCTTTAGGATTGCCTCCGGGCAATCAGAATGGGACCGAACTGCGCGCCTTCTTCTCCACCAATAACTCCACTGCCAATGAACAATAATCCTTTCTCCTCCAACTCTTTAGTACGTCTGTTGCTGTCAGTGTATTCAGAGTTGCCTCCATCAGTGATGATATCTCCAGCTTCCAGCATGAAGAGTAGCTCATATATATAGCTAACTATAACTATATATATATAGTTTCCATTGGCGTCTTCTCCGTACCTGCGAGGCCTTCGGCGCATCCTCAAAAAATAATTTTCCAACAATTATAAAAATGAAAAGTGTCATCATTCATTTAAATTCGATAGCTTCTCGTGACAGCTGTGGACAGCTTTCCGTCTCAAAGTCAGACGCTCAACCTCATTGAACAGTTTTGCAGCACGTGCTCGAATCACAGCTGTTTTCTTCGAACATAGACACACAAGCTGGTCGTGTGTTCAGACGGAGCATTGATGTTCAGACAGAGCGAAAGGGAGTTGTGTGCGTGTAAGGCAGTAAGCGCACGCGCCCACGCCAATATTGGCTTTTCCGATAGACATGATGTTTTGCCTTATCCAATTTTTGCAATGAAATTCTACGCGATTCTTGATCGAAGCGCGGTATCTAAATATAGTAAGGGAAGCGCAACCCAATTGTTCCTGGATTTGCTTTATGTCAGAGAAGTCACTACGTCAACAGTAGCAGATGGCTGACGTTCAGACAAGACTGCGATCAGATGATGAGCGTTCTCCAATGAATGCAGAGTAATGCATCTGACTCGAACACCCAGATTCGGTAGAATTCCATAATTTGTTTATACGTGATTGATGTGATACTATGTTTAGTATTGCAGATGAGATCATGCCACGCCTTTCGTCCGAATGGAATATACTGAAAAGATGACGGTCGTCAAGCAAGGTAGGCCAACACCTGATATAAAATTGAAAGTACTCACAGAGAAAGAAATATGAAATACACAACACATTTTAATGCATCAAAATTTCAAACATGTGAGTGGCTGACCTGACATGAAAAACGCACTGTTGACCTTGCTTCCTTTTTTCTCGAGAAAATGTGGTCGGGACAGAGAGATGATATAGTAATCAGTTCCCTGAGTAATGCGGTTAAGAGACATGAGCAATCACTTCTCATGTGCACATTCACTTGACCTTAAAAAATGTTCGGGAAATTGTTATTAAAAATTCATTTAAATTCATGAAAATTGATGTTGCGACATAAAAAATGTCTGGTATAGAAATAGTATTCCAATGCCGAGTGAAGGCCTATGGTCTGGGCGCACGCGACGCCACTGATAGTTTCTTCATATCTCATGAAGAGTGCTCTGGGCATGAACCACGATCAAATGGCTGAGACTTTCAAAGAAAGAAAGCGTCCATTATGGCGACAGATTGTTAAGAACAACCCACATTTAGCGATAGTCCTCATTTTATCTGAATGCAATGCGATTGCTGTGAGCTCCATGGATTTCAAATAAATGCTTCAAGAAAAAATGTCAGCAAAATAGTAAATTCTGGTGATAATTCTGTAGAATCGTTCTAATCTGGTCAAAATGCGTCTGTCAAATACCGATGATAATGGATGCTGCATTCAATAGTCATCATCAAATTTGACGATAAAAATGCTTTTAAAGATTAATATCTTAAGAAAGAAAGAATATTCCTGCATCAGGACAAATGTGTCTCAAATCCAAGATTTCATGAATACTCAGAATTAAGAATGCTGTATTTTCCCAAGAATGTAGCCCACAGGTTATGTCTTTTTGTATTTTAAGTGAAGGTTCTGCTTGACGGCGTGTTCCATGAGCAGATTATATTTCCTGTGATTTAATTGTCGCAATATTTTAATGATAAGCAAGAGTTCCCGATGAAGCGCAACAATGATGACTTTCATCAATTTCCATCAGAATTGATATTGATTCAGGTACCGTAATGAGACAATTATTCTTACTTTGATAATATATTTTGTGCGCACATGGATAATATTGGGCACCAATATTCGGAATAACTTTTTCAAGACATGGAGAATGAGCGAACACATAATTCTTGCGAAATTCATTTGTGCTAGAGTATGCGATTCCGGAAACTTTGTTTAAGATCGAGTGCGGCTTAAAACTAGATGTACCTATACGTAAATAATTGTCCATGGATTATAGTACTTAATCAGCATTGACAATCCCTCAGTGCCGACAAGCCAACTATGAAAACGTCTTAGCACTCATTGCAAAGAACCTAGCTTAAACTGAAATCATAACCCTCGAGCAAAAACAGTCGTGAATTCAATAATAAATAGAATCATTGCCTAAATGTACTTCCAAATAGTTGTGTCTTTGAACATTATCCCTACAAAGCGGATAAGAAAAAAAAATAATAATTTTTCTTCATGAGCTGTAACGGTTATTCAAAGTACATCAACTACTTTAACTACGCCAACTTTCAGAATATTGTACAGTTCTGCCAGTCGATTTTAACTGACTAGACAATTAATGTCGGCAATCGTCGACACAAAGCCTAATTACGTAGAATAATCGGCTTGCCGGTCTTCAGAAGTTATGGCCGGGGCCGGGCCGGCGGCCGCCTCCAATCCGTATGGTATGTTGATTATCTACATACCCGGATCAGGAACTCATATTCAGGCCAACTGATAGCCACATGTTTTGGCTCACGTATCTTCTGCTATGCTGTCTGGCAAGCCAAGCCTTACATAGATGGCAATCTGAGCATCTGAAATGGTGTCAGCAAGATTACCACATGATGGAGATGGAGGCTTTAGACACCGACGCATCGGGCATTTAGCAATGTAAATAAGATAAAAAGCTAGCGACTTTAGAAATGGGGAACTGCTTTGAAATCGATCCCATGGAAGGGAGGTATGTCACCTGATGTATCTACGAGTGTAAACTATTTTTTTAGTTTGCATGGTCGATAACAAGCATCTTGAACTTGTCATTCTACTTCACTTTACATCGCTTCAGTGTTTGAAATTGACATGTTACCACGCCCATGTTGCTGGTATGTTGGTCTGGCATGCCATGCATGAACCACGGTGTGCCATGAGAGGCGGTTTCATTTTCAAAATTTCCCATTATATTTCTCGACGGTTTCTGATGTATTTATGCACGAAAGTTTCGAAAATCATAGTTAGCTTTTATTTGTATAAAACTCAAATATGCATGTACCGACTGCTGTAGACTTTTATCGCAGTCAACAAATGAGCGGCATAATTGCCTTTTCGAAATTTTTGGTCATGTAGTTTGACCAAAATGAGTCAAAGTCTGTGTGATGTGATTCGCTGGTTTGCTCACTGAACTTTCCCGGATGCCTTCAGACGTTATCTTGCAAAACGCTGGCACATGATGACTCCTACTATAAAGTTTTGGAGAAAGACGGATGTTCAATGCATCAAGATCATTGCGAAAATTCACAATATGTTCAGAAGAGTATTAGTCCACAAAATTTCCAAAACAACTTGCTACAATTCTCTCCAGATTTCTTGTCGACGTTCTTTGAGAGTTGACGCACACTATTGCCGCTAAATGTGCCTCCATGACAATGGAGAAGCCAAGGGGAGGCCATGGTGCCATGGCTCCCCCTTGGGTGACCACATAATGCCGGATTTCTCCGTCATACGACTATGATCATGGTGAACAGTTTAATCCGACAGACTGCTTCTTACATTCTTCTAATTCTAGATAATTCAAAATAATTTATTGTGTGACATCAGTCAACCAATGTTTCCACTACTCTGCAGAATGTGTCAATGACTGCACGGTGCATGTCAGAAATTGATATCAGACATCACGTGTGTGCGTGTGATGTGAATCTGGCTTATTTGTTGTTGAGGGAGAACTCATGAGATGGAAACTTTACTGTCAGCTCCGAAAAATTTGTGACGGGCCAAATTCAATTTTGGAAGTTTTTTATGAGGCAAAGGCAATGCAAGCATTTCCCAATCTGACAATTCTTCTCCAAATAGTGGCCACATTACCCGTTACAGCAGCAACAAATGAAAGATCTTATAGCGCTTACAAGTATCTAAAAAAATAGCCTCGCTCAGCAATGAAGGAAATCCGCTTCAATGCACTAGCCTTATTGTCTGCTCACTGAGACATGATGTTAGATCTTGAAAAAGTGATCAACGAGATCGCAAAACTAAATCGCCGTTTGAAATTCATTTGGCAATTTTGTACTGAACTTGCTATTGTTTAATGTACATACACATGCAATTAAATAGACAAATTATTTTTGTATAATTAAAGATTAAATGAGTATGATGGAGGCCTAAAATGTATTGTTATGCTGGTGATATAATAATGACCTCCCATACTATAAAATAATATCGGTGGTTAAATTCCTATTTAAATATTCAAATCTATATTTAGGTGGCAGTGAATATTTAATTAACATTTTTTATGTAAAATAGTATCCATTTCTCCATTCTATAGTATATTTTCTACGACTGATTATAATTTTCAATCAATATCTTACACATACTTATAAATCAGCAGTTTTGTCTTAGTAGGTTTCTCGTTAAGATAATGATGACACCTATAACCATTAGGTCCATGCCAACATTGTATGCATGTATACAATGCATATAAAATTGACAACATTAAAATATGCACACTTCTTAAAGCCAAAAATGACAATCAATTGGTGTTAAATATGTCATATAGGCCTACATCTACTAAGACTGCACATTGCTACCTGTTATTGACCTTGCTATTTTTTATCATTGAAAGATAGGTAGTCCCTAGATGGATGGTTAGTCCTGCTGTGTAGTCTAATAGACTTTTCATGTTCACATCATTCAACAAACTCTAGTCACTCTGAAAGAAGAATTTTGATAAAAACTCAATCCTAGTTTCAGTTTTGCGTTTGGTTCATAAGTTAGGGCATTGGGCACACATAATATCCAATAAGGAACGCCTGCACCACTGTCCATGATATTGATCTTTATGCACACGCGACGAAGTTAACCATTGAGTGGCAATGTTATGTAAAGTTTCCTCCAGAATATTGAACAACTTAGAAGCTGATCCTATGAGGAGATGCATTTCTGGAGGCGGCAGTGTCTTTAAAACAAGTTCATTGCCATCTCCATGGATAATGAAGGGATGAATTGGATTACCGTAGTTTTTGCCCTTCGATTTCGCTTCAGGAGAATCATAACAGTTCCAAAATAAGCATGATGGATTGTCTTCTGTGCGGCTAACTCCACTGTTCATGAGATCGCTCTTGTGCACGTCACACCATGGACATGGATGTGAGCTGCCACTACTCAACAGCCCAAGTAACATGTTACATATCTTCATATCGGCTGAAATATTGAATTTTGAATTTAATTTGTCTAAACCGACAGCGTGCAATATATACCTCAAGTTCGGATAATTTTCTGGTGTGTCGGGTGCAATGGCGATGATGAAGATACGGTTGACGCCATAGCTTCTATTTACATGTGATGAGGTGGTGGCTGCAAATGATGTCATTGTTTCATCTCGAATAACTTGCAGATTGATCTTCATGAATCTTTAACATCCGGCGATTCCAAATTTGATGGTATGATCATAATCTATCTCAGTCCTGAAAAACACATTATCAACAAACTCTTGTACACTTCTACAATGAACAGCTGGCCTTTTTATCCTTTCATCTCGAGAGTCAATAAGATCAACTTCAACAGTTTATGAAAAATATGATCTTTTGCTGTACGTACGGTTCAACTGAATTCCTTTTCGTAGATTCCCGAATAGTCTTAGTCAGGCTTGACGTTTGTCGACACCTGAGATTCAGGTCTCGCTGCGTATTTCAGAAAAATATAAGCTGATATCTCGGAAAGTTTATGCTGATACAAACAGAACAATGATTCACTGTCTGAAGATCAACACTCCCGGATTTCAAATAAAGTTTAGAACTAATTGTAGATGCAGCAACTTTTTGAAGTTCATATGGAGATGAAATGAAATAAGATCTCCAATATATGAAAAAGTCTTTTTTTAACAATATTGAGACTTTCCTGTGCATATCTGAGAAAGACGACGAGAGCAAACTTTCATCTTAGAAGGAGATTCATCATCATAGTCTCTTGGGGGAGACATAGGTATGCCGGGTGATGACTTACGACATGCTAACTTAGACTCATATAATTTCTTCTTGCAATTTGAAAGTAGTACATTCATAAACTGTATTTTGACGAGGGCTAGTTTGGAATGGATAGCGAATGTCATCGCGATCATAAATCTAGGTAAGTTTTCAAATTCAACAGCCGAAACATTCTTTCGACACGATGAAGATATTACACATGGGAATGTTCCATCAACAGTGCTGTAATATGGAAAAATATGCGATTTGATAAGTTCAGCCATGGTTATGGAGATGTTGCGAATGTCATTTTTGCCAAAGCAGATAACGCAAATAGATTTTGGCGAATCAGAATGAGCTCTTCCTGTTTTTGAAATTGTCAAAATCAAGTCAATCCGATAAACAATCGCACACAATTGGGCCGAGATCGGCAACACTGGAATAAAGAGGTGTTGTTTACGATATCAACAATCATGCGCGCATGCGCATGTGACCGTCATTATGACTCGCTTTGCATGCATGTGTGTGTGATGAAAGACAATCACCGTTCTATACACAATTGAGCTGAGGAGATGAAATGTTGTTTACGATAACAATGCTCGCGATAACAGACGTGGCAAATTCAGCCCTACAAGTCCAATCATAATCATAAAAATGACAAATCTCATTTTGAGTTATCAAATTATGCTGGATCATTGCGTTATTGAGTGTATGAAACTCGGAAGTACATGGATCTACATAAACAAACGGGATTTTGCGATGTTTGAGACTCTGTAGTTTGCAAGATGACTGGAGGTGCAACTTAAGAATTGTCGTTTTACATTAAAAGTAATAAGAAGCTCGTGTGCGATTTAGGAAGAAAATGTCAGCACCTCTCGCACTAACAGGTTTTGGATTTCAATAAGGAAAATCAGAGAATCATGTAAGAACCTACAGTCATGAGAGACATAGCGCAGAAGTTATCGACAAAGTGAAATCATCACAGACAAAGAGACTTTCAATCATAGCATAGTGATATCTCGGACAAATGTTATACATTTCATCTTGAATTCCGCTTTCTTTATTTGAAGTCACAATTTCACTAATAGTCCGGCAGCCAGAATGAGTTTCTGCAGGGAACGAGGCCGAAAATGAGACTTTCACAGAATGATGTACATCTTCTGCCTACTACGAATCGACACGTCTGCCGAGTTCTAGTGAGTTCATCTTCTTGTCAGACAAGATCAAGGGAAAATACATGTAAATCCAATGGGATGCAGATTGAAGTTTTTGGTTAAAATGAAATTTTCTATGTTTTTTCTGATAAAACGAAAAGTACAAAGCCCACAGTCATAATTTTTGGCATGGAATGTCTTCAGGTCATTTCCTCTCATTTTCTGTCTATGAAGCTAAACACATTTAGATTTGGCGAGCCTTTTAATGTCGGCAAACACAAACCTTTTGAGCAACTTTATCCACATTCTACCACATTCTCACATACATTGCCGATTAGATGCATGATAATAGCACATGGACATCATAGGAAATGACCTGAAGACATTGCATGTCAAAAATTATGACTCTGTGCTTAGTATGTTTCGTTTAATCAGAGAAAACATACAAAATTTCATTTCGGTTAAAAACTTCAATCTGCGTCCCATTGGATTTACATGTGTTTTCCTTTGATCTTGTCTGACAAGAAGATGAACTCACTAGAACTCGGCAGACGTGTCGATTCGTAGTATGCAGAAGATGTACATCTTTCTGTGAAAGTCTCACTTTCGGTCTCGTTCCCTGCAGAAACTCGTTCTGGCTGACGGACCATAATGAAATTAGATGTCATTATTGGAATCACTCTTTCATTAACCAAAGCTTGGATCTCACTCGTGAAGTCCAAAACCTGCACATCAGAAACCGTCGAGAAATGTAATGGGAAATTTTCAGAATGAAACCGCCTCTCCTGGCGCACCGTGGGATGGCAGTTTGCATAATGTGGGCAGGATGATAGTGCTGAGACGCAAAATGAAGTATAATGAATGTTAATGGATTGGTGGACCATTAACCCTGCATGACACCAACGAAAGCCCGCCCAGGTAATTTCCCATTTTTTTAAAGTCGCTTGTTTGTCACATTTCTTAATTTGAGCTAGAACTTCCCCACTTCTTGAACTACAATAGCTTTCAACAATCATTGCTAGCCAAGATAATAACTTCAGAATAACAAGAAGTCCAGTGGCCGCTTGTGACGCTTGGCTTCAGGTGGGCACAAATAGTCCCCAATCATACTTCGACAAAACCGTCAAACGTATGCCTGTGCTAAATTGCTTGCAACTTTTCAATTTCTATTGGCTCAGATGCATAGTCCACAATGTCTCACTGAGGCTAAATTATTTTCTGATCAGCATATTGATTAGCTTTGTGTGTCTAGCTCTTCCTAGCGCTAGTTACATCAATCTTATAGATGCGGTCGTTTATTAAGGATCCAAAATTTGTGAAGAATAAACATTTGCTAGGTGGGACTGCACTCCTCCTATCCTAACGGACGAACCAGCACTGCATAGTAGTGTCTTGAAAGCTATGTAGCAGAAGCCGAGTTGGCAGAAACTGGTTGGGCAATAATAGCTCTTTTTTGTCTCCGTGCAGGTATTGTAGATATTTCATCGCTTTATTTGACCTGCAAAGCAGATTATTTTCCGCGCGGGAAATAATATTAACTCCAAATGCATGGAGAGGAACGTAATCTATGACTATTATCAGTGCTCTTGTCATATAGAACTAGATAAAAGTACACTAGAATGGAAGTTTGATATCTTGCCTTTGCACAATGATAGCACATGGAAAAGTCTATGGTTTGTAGATCGTATTCGATCTATAACACATATCATAGTCAAACTATTTGCTAAGTTGGTTGTGGAAGTTGTTGACAGCAAATTGCAGGAGTTTCATGAAGAGAATTTTAAGTGAGATGGTGGCATTGTTTTATTTGAAATAGCCTACTATTCCATGGATTAATATGCTGTGTCTATTTGTACCAGTCATTGACAACTATTTTCCAATTTTTCAACACTGGAATACGAAGTGAAATTTGGTTCACAGAGTCATAATTGGAAGTGGTCGGTGTGCTGTTTGTAAGAACATCTGAAGAATTCACAGATAAAAGTTCTAATTATAGGATAATTTTTCTGTCAAGTGGTTAAAAAGCCTAGCGCTTTTCTGGAATAAACACACTGAAAACTTTTTTACCTACAATCATTCTCAGATAAATAAAATGTCGATGGAACTTTTCAATTAATCATTGAATGACTTACGTGATATAGTGCGATAATCTTTTGAAGTCATATTCGAAAGCATGCAAAGGTTTTGAAAATTGTTCAAATATATTGAACAAGGGACCCCTTCAAAGTAAAATGAATGCTGTAAGATTTCTTGGCATCTGATTTCAAGCTGGAGCAATGCATACTCTGTAAATCGACATTACAAGTATACATGTACATGTATACAAGTTGCATATGTGTATGATTATACTCTTGATCGATTATAGGAGCGATATTTCAAAATGATGAACATACAGAACGTTTTAAAGGATTTCTTCCTTTGTCATCCTGTCGCTGCACTATTTTGTAAATTCACTATTGCTTTTGTGCACATGATCTTTGGACAAGGGGCAACAATCCAGATCACAAATTGACTTGATAATTTAAAATGCCAACCAGAAAACAAGACAGCCAGTTCGCAAAATTTGCTTTTTGCCCCAACTAAGTTCCCCCGGCGTGTGCTATAATTTTCATGCAATTTCCATTCTAGTATTTTCTATAGTATTGTTAGTTTTTCTATGGCTCTTGTCCTGCTTTACCATAGACTATATCTGTGAATAGATCTTTTCACGATTGATGAAGGTAAATTTCTATTCAAATACTCTTGATAATCATAGACATGTCAATCACAATCTGTCCATGATCATAGCACGTCGGCAAATGAAATTCTCTGCGCAACTCGTGCAGAAGATTGCTTCATCATTCGAACTCGCTAGATTTGAATAGCCCTCACCCATGGACTTCTATAATATAGCATCTGGACAGAAATCTGATCAGATATCCTTAACCCCGGGAAACCCAATGGGTCACTGGTGACCCATGAAAATGTTCATGTTCAGCAGCAAAAAAATAGTCAAATTGTCATGATATTTCCGAGTTATTCGCTCTGACCTTTTGCAAAAGATCAATTAGTTAATATATTTTCAGAGAATTTTGAATGAACTTTTAATTTATTCCATTTAAATAGTTTCGATTATAGCGTGCATCAATGATTGGTTCATTTTCCGCACAGCCTCCAAAGTAAGTTGAGTTTTTCTACGTTGTATGCCATTGTTTCAAACTAAAATCAGCATGTGTATGGACAATATTCCTAAGTACGAGTATGCATATGTCAAGTAAGACATCAATTCAGCAAATACTCACCTTAGGAGAGGTAGCTAAATACAGGTTGGGCACCTGTGACCCATTGGGTTACGGTGGTAGAAAGGAGCACTTCTTGTTATATCAGAAAATAATACATTTTCATTTATGAACTGATCCGTAATTTTAGTTCCGTATATCTCCTGATGAAAAAATTGTAACTACATACTATTTATAAAATGTTTCGAATCAAAATTTTCATGTGCAGTCAGATTCGAACCATGTATATCGTAGTTGCGTAACCTACCTACATCCCTGTGCACTATGCTGTGACACCTGTTACATATCTACTGTTGTGACAAATGGTAGGAAACTATGATAAGTCTTCGCAGACAATTTGTTCACAACGGAAGCTTTAGTTCAAGAACTTTTGAAAAGAGGTATTTTCTATCTTGGATCCGTCAGGACCAATAGAAGCAGGTGCCTATCTAAAAACAGAGAAGGAATTGTCAACATTGGACGGGGCTCATTCGACTGCGCTCATAACAAAACAACAATGTGCATCAGATTGTATGACAATCGCTGTCACACTGTTGACCACATACTGTAATGTCGAAGAAGGAACGGCAGACCGATATGTCAGAAAAAATTAATCAAACATTTCAGTTCCCATACCATCATGCATTTCAGAATACAATAAATTTATGGGTCGGCATTGATCCAGATTGGACAGTTTTACAGCTAAAGTCCACATCAGGATTATTTCAAAGCGGTGTATATGTAACTTGTTCTATCACATGATCAAGTCCATGGTTGTGAATTCATGGTTTTTGTACCGCCATGGTTCGTCACTGATCTGCCCACTGCAGAAAACAGAGAAGCTGAAAGACTTTTTGACAGCTCTTCATTTTTCACTTGCCTACAAAGACAAGCAAGTACCTACAATTCCTGCAAAACGCATGCGTCTGTCATCCGGAGATGTAAGACATGACAAGTTTGATCACTTCCCGGATAACCAGAATGAACGCAAAAGATGCAAGTATTGCATCGAAAACAAGACATTTGTAGTTTGCCGAAAATGCCAAGCTCATTTGTGTCTCACGAAGGGGCGTGACTGTTTCTACCATTAACATCATCGCTAATAAACAGTTTCCACGGTTAGCTATTACAAATGCAAGTGAATAACTGCTTTATTCTGAAGAGTATCAATATGTTTTGCTTTTTGCAAAAATTTGGGCTTTGCATCCAGGATGACCCATTGGGTCAAATCATATACAAATTTCAAGATATTATATATTTATGGTCAGGATGCATATATAAACAATTTCGGAAAGTACCGCTGACTTTTTGCCATTATTTCTTTTAGCGGGTTTTCCGGGGTTAACCCTGTAATACGAAATGAGGCTGATAATTTGAATCGATGTCATTCATGCAGTAGTTACATGCATTGTAATCTTGTTACTCCTACTCTGCAGGCGTCGTTCATTAGTGTATTTCAAATCATCAGCGATATGTTTGTGGAGGCAGCGTAAAATGCTTAGCAAATGCTTTGTGTTTGTGCATCGGTATAAGAATGGCAATTACAGTAAATTTACCAACTACATTTCATTGCTTCCCGTTGAAAAATAAGCCACAGGATCCATGGATAACGAACAACATGATTTACACCGACAATCAAATCAAGACACTCTCCTTTTTGTTGGGATAGTTAATACATTGTCACAGCTGCTGAATTTGATGCCTATGGTGAAATCATTCGAT